>JACGDI010005529.1:0-16464 GCA_014898725.1 Jacaranda copaia
TTTCTTTGTCTTGTGATTTAATTTTGCAGACAACGAAATTTGTGTGAACAGTCCACAAACATCTGCATGGATCAAATCCAAAGGATTTGTGGAGCACTCCATTTGTCCTACAAAAGAAGCCTTGGTTATTTTTCCTTTCAAACAAGATTCACAAGTAGGAAGGTCCTCAATGCTACTAACTTTTAGTACTTTGAGAGCTTCTATCTTGTTCATCTTATTTTTGGAGATATGCCCAAATCTTGCATGTCATAACATGGCATCTTCTTAGATTTCCAATTTTTTTACTTTGTTGAAAGTGCATTAGTGATGGTTAAGAATCCAATATGTATAATCCTTTGTTAAGTGTACCATGAACAATTGAAGAACCCATTCTTTAATGTCTTCAATCTCCCATTTGATATAGAAGGATCAAATCCTTCACTATCCAAAATGAGAACTCAAATAATGTTCTCAACAATATATGGTACGTTATAATGAAGGTCCAATACAAGTATGGAATTCCATAAGTCTAACTTATTGTACGACTTTGGCTTTGGTCACAACTTTTGTTCCTTAGCCAGGACGGTTGATCATATCCTCATCACTTGGGATTATTCTTCTTTCTATTCTTTTGTAACAGCTTACAAAGAAAAGAACTACATGCAATATCATATATCCATGAGAAAGAATTCATACTAAATGCACCGCAATAAAGTACATGCCTTTCTTAAGGGTTGTAAGAAAACCCTTGCAAATAGTTTCCAATGGCCTATCTTGCCAAAGTAGAAATAAATAATATTGACTATATCCTCTATGATTTTCTTGACTTCTTCGGATACCTTTAATAGTTGTTTTCCCACAAAGGAAGAATGTTTCTTCCTTTTACCTCCTATTCTAGCATCCCTATGGCCCATAAACTTGGAAGAGGAAGCAAATGTCAAAGGTTTGCCCTTTTCATGGTAGTTTCCTTCTAGATCAACACTTTGATCAATAACACTTGGCGAGAATGTGAGGATCAAATCCTCATGGAGATCATTGTCCATCACTTCATCTAAGTAGAAAAAAACATCTCCAAGCCTAATTATCTTTAGATCATAGCTGATGTCAAATGATTTCACATCCATCCTAGCTTGAAAAGTCTCTTTTGACAACGTGAACTTCTCATACCTCATTTGCTTTACAACTCTTTGTAAACTTTAACCAAGGTATCATTCACGTGTCCTTGAGACTTTTAAAGTTTGTAGATGCCATCATGAGACTAAGGGATAGGATGATCCTAAGCCCAATGCATGAACATTTCATGTGTCTCTAGATCTACATTATCCTAAGGGAATATAGAGTACCAAGATACAGAACATGTATTCGCTTCTAGGAATTCAAAATAATTTTTGAGGTTAAGTCAATCATGGAAGTTTGGACCAATTAGTTTATTGGTTTCCAAAAAAAAGATTGAGTGGAATTATTAGCCATTCTTGAGATTTCACAACTCCTCATAGGCGAAAAAGAGAATATAAGCATGTAACTGAATTTGATATTAGAAACATGTTCATAGTCTTTCAAGCATGTTTTCCTCTAACCATTTTATCAAATTCTTCACCGCTAAAAAGAATTCAGGAAATAAAATTTTTTAGTGAGAATCAAGACACCAATGACTTGCCAATGGAACCCCATGACCAAGTGCCATCCATGAGCAATCAAAGGGTAAGCAATTTTTGCTAATTGCATCTCATGCAACTCTTGATATATTTTGCCTCACTTTTCATATAGACGACCTCACGACATCCCCGTGATCAAGTGCCAATGCATGAGGGTTCTTAAGTCAAAAGAAATAGCTACTGGCTAGGGCTTGCTCATTGCTGGGCTGTAGCTCTGGGCCACTGTCTTGTTGTTGGCTGCCATGAGCCAGCAACACCATTGTTTTGGGGTTCATGGCCAAGTCAAGCCATTTTTGGCTCAATTATTGTTTACCAATAATTTTAGAACAACTTCTAAATATCAAAACACAACATTGGTCAAAATTCCAGATTAAAACACCTTTTAAAGCTGAAATATCAAGTTCCTAAAGATGCTTGAAAAACAAGTTTAAGCAAGAATCATATTCATCAAAAATCACCAATTACATCCAATCTTATTGGACCCAAAAATGAGCAAAACAACTTAAGGCCATTCACAACATGCTATATCAAAATATAACATTCACCAATGCCAAATTAAAATTTAACATAAAAAAAAAATGAATTAAAACATGCCCATCATATGATTTAACAATTCAAGCACACAATAACATGATTCAACTCATCAATCGAGCCACAAGCAAGATCATCCATACACTCCAACCCATCATATGGATCAATTGCATGGTTATATTGATCAGTTCTTCATAAGAAACAATCACCCAAGCCGAGGAAAATCCAAATCCATGCATGAATATGGCTCTGATACCACTTGAAGGTTTTGTGTGGCACTAGAATCTAAATATTTTCCAACAAAATTGAATAAACTAACCCACACAACACCACAAGGATCTATACTTGCATTGGAATTAGATTTAGAAGAGGAAAATACCTAGGTGAAAGCAAAAAATTCGAAGAGCAAGAAAACTCTTTTCAATCGTCAAATAGGCTCTTCACTGGTGCAGTAGAATCACCACCAATTTTCCCATAGATGGATTCTTCAGTTTTCACTAAAAAATTTTACTGGAACTCCTCAACCCTTTGAAGATTATTCAGTCTAAATTTTAGGCTGATCAGAACACCATAGGTACTCCCAAACGAAGCAAAAACTATTTGCCATAAATTGCTCTAGTCAAGAGTAAAAGCAACCAAAATAGATTACCTCTAATGTAAACATCTACACACCAAATATATGGTCTGTTCTCTACAGAAATGCTAAAAATCTACAAAGAATGATGGGAGGAAGGTTGGGAAAATTGAGGTGGAAGGAGGAGGAAGAAGGAGAGAGTAATAGGAGGCTAACAACTTAGATTCCCACTACACATTATTGTTGGGAGAAAATCACACAAAATGTCCACACATCACATACATCTAGATAGTTACTTTACCATATCCATATATAGGAGTGGTCACACACCTCCCATAAGGAGATAATGCCAAGTATCCCTTGCTTAAGTGGCCACTAACTTTGTGATTAGTGAATTTAATTAAAGCACAAATTTCATCTAATGAAATGTCTTACAATTAAACTCTAATTCTTATTAAATGATCTCTTCATTTAATAATTCTCCCAAAAATTATCTCTCCAACTTAATTAAATTAAACACTTTAATTTAATTAATAATCGTTTGACTTAACTCTTAAGTCAAAATGCTTAATGTTTTAAGCTAGTCAAAATCAACTCAACCTTTATAATTGAAATATCAAGTGCCCAAAGATGCTTGAAAAACAAGTTTAAGCAAGAATCATATTCTTCAAAATCTCCAATTATATCCAATCCTACTGGACCCAAAAATGACCAAAACAACTTAAGGCCATTCATAACATTCCATATTAGAATATAACATTCACCAATGCAAAATCAAAAATTCAACATCAGAATATTGAATCAAAACATGCCCATCACATAATTTAACAATTAAAGCATACAATAGTGTGATTCAATCCATCAATCAAGGAGCCACAAGCAAGATCATCCAAATACTCCAACCCATTATATGGATTGAGTATATGGTGATTTTGATAAGTTTTTCACAAAAACCAATCATCCAAGCCAAGCAAAATCCAAATCCATGAATGAATGTTGCTTTGATACCACTTGAAGGTTTGTGTGGCACTAGGATACTTATATTTTTAAAACAAACTGAACAAACAAGCCCACACAACACCACAAGGATATAGACATGCAAAGGATTCAGATTTAGAAAGGGAAAATACTTTTGTGAAAGCAAAAAATTCAAAGAGCAAGAGTCAAACTCTTCCCTACGGTCAAATGGGCTCTTCACCAGTGTAGCAGGATCACCACCATTTTTTCATTGGATATATTTCTTCATTTGGGCTGAAATTTTAATTGGAACTCCTAAACCCTTTGAAAATTGTACAGTCCAAAGTTTAGATCGATCATAACTTTAGAGGTACTCCAACTAGAGGCAAAAACTGGATGCCAAAAATAGCTCCATTTAACAGCAAAAAGAGACCAAACTAGATTGCCTCTAATGCAAAAGTCTACACTCAAAATTAATAGCCTATTCTCTACAGAAAGACTGGAATATCTATAGAGGATAAGGAGAGGAAGGCTAAGAATATTGTGGTAGAAGGAGGGGAGAGAAGGAAAGAGTGATAGGAGACTAACAACTTAGATTTCCACTAGACAATATTGTTAGGAGAATATCACACAAAAATTGCTTACCTCATGCATCATATGGCCGGCCACTCACTATATCTATATATAGGAGTGGTCAAACTCCTTTTTCAAGGTGGTGGTGCCAAGTGTCCATAGGTGACCACTAACTTTATGATTAGTGAATTTAATTGAAGCACCAATTTAATCTAATGAAATATCTTACAATTAAATTATAATTCTTATTAAATGAACTCTTCATTTAATAATTCTCCCAAAAATTATCTCCCCAACTTAATTAAATTAAACACTGTAATTTAATTAATAATCATTTGATTTAACTCTTAAGTCAAAATGCTTAATATTTTAAGCTAGTCAAAATTAACTAAACCCTTAAATTAATTTTGACCAATTAATAGTTATGTGATATCAATTAATTAAACTTTAATTAATTGATTTTAATTTAAATCTTAAATTAATTTGACCAATTTAACAATTAAATTGATCAAGCCAAAATGACTATAATTTTGCCTCATCCAAAAAACGGTCATCAATTTTCTAACTCTTAGAAAATTCTACTTCCTTCAATAGACCATGTTATTAGCTTTTGTGTGTGACCCATTAAGTTCTACAATTCATTGGACATGAGCTCACAACACTTTGTGAATTTTGGAATATCAACTATTCACTTTAGTTTAAACTCTTTTAAACTAAGTGACTCAATTCAATTAATCTCATTAATTGAAGACTACCCAATCTCCATGGTTGATGTCCAACCTCAAGCCCATGGAGCCCAACTAATTGACCAAAATGAATCCTCTTGAAGAACCATTCTAGCATTATGCGTACCATGTAAATACAGTCCTTCAATTTCCTATCTCCCGAAAGTAGCTTAGGGCAAGATATTTGTCGACTCCCTAATAGCCTCATACTATGTTTCTATTCTTAATGTTTGACTCCCTTTGTAACCCTCATCTTCGGCAATGACTTCCCAAGTTATCACATCACCTTGTGCAAGGATTTTTTGGAATCGATCATTATAGAACACATAGGAGATGCACTTGCCCATCACAAAGATGAGGAGTCAAATTTCATCTTGGATCTCACAAACCTCTATGCCAAGTAGCTTATGCCCAATCTCAACCCAAAAGACCAGCTAAGTGGTCAAGGCAGAGTCAAAGCATGAGGACCAAACACAAGATTATTTGGACCCTCAAGTTAGAGAACAAATAATATGCACTAGCGTAAGCAGGAGAACTAGCCACTACCGACTTGCCACTATGGCTATCTAATAGATTCTTCGATAGGTCTTTAATGCCTTGCTCTCTAACAAGCATCCACTAACATGTAGTCATATGTCATACAATTGCTCATGGAACAGAGCAATCTCCAACCCTTGGATTTATGCATCATTAGTTTAAGTCTATCCGGATCTTAGATGCCCTGTCTTATACGATCCTATGACTTAGAAGATTTAAGACCACGATCATGTGAGACTTATTCCATGATCACTACCAAGTGCATGACCAAGTCCCATAATCTAGTGTGATCTAGAGGCTTTATCCAAATGCTAGCAAAGTAAATAAAGAGCATAAGATAAAGATGTCATATAAAGAATATCATTCAATCAAGATTATACCATGAGTGAAATAGTTTACAAGGCCAATCTTATTGGCTTGCAGAGTACTATTCTAATAGCTTCTCTTTGGAGGAAGAATTTCTTCCTCTTACCTCCCTTTCTTGAGCCTTTCAACTTAGAGGAAGAAGCAAGCATCAATGGCTTTTCCCTTTTCATCATTGCCTCAGTGATCACAAGCATATTCACCAATTTATTGATCATAACCTCTTGTTTGGATATGTTAAAGTTCACAACGAATTGGTTGAATGATGGGGGTAATGATTGGAAAATCAAATCCATCTAGAGGTCATTGTCCATTATCACGTTGAGTTGCCTAAATGTTTCGATGAGTCTAATCATCTTTAGCCCATGATCATGAACACTCGAACCCTTGATCATCCTTGACCAAAAGAACTCTTTAGATAATGCAAACCTTTTGTGTCTCTATCGCATGCCATACAACTCTTGCATGTGCTTATAGATCTCACTTGCATGCCTCATATGCTCGTGTGTCTTTTGAAGCTCATCAGTCATGGATGCTATCATAAGTCACCTCATTTGTAGATCTTTATCTACAAAATTAGTGAACACTTCATGTGCCTCATCAGAATAGTCATCACCTAATATGTCCGGCCCACTTTGATCTAGGACATATATCCTCTTTTCAGAGTCAAGAATTATCATAAGATTTCTCGACCAATCTTGGAAGAAAGGCTTGGTGAGTTTATTGGTATACAAAATGCTTGCGAGTGGATTTTTAGCCCTTTTTTTTTTGGAGATTTCAAAAATCTACATGAAGCAAAAAAAAAGTACAAGCATTTGATTGAAAATTAATATAAAAATATGTTTATGGTCTTTCGAGTATGTTTTTCTCCCCCTATTTTATCAAATCCTTCACTTCCTTAGAAGAATTTGGGAAATCCAATTTTCTAGTGAGAATCAAGATCCCAAAGACTTGCAACTGGACCCTTGTGACTGAGTGTCATCCACGAGCAATCAAAGGGTAAGCAACCTTTGCTAGTTGCATCTCATACAACCTTTGATGTATTTAGCCTCACTTTTCATATAGACCCCCGTGACCTTGTGTCATCTATAGTACTAAGTGTCTAAGTCCAACCCACCAATCATACTTTAATTCAAGACCGCCTCGTGACATCCCATGTGATCGAGTACCAATGCATGAGGGTTCTTAATTCAAAGGTGCATCTTATGCTAAGTGCATGCTCACAGCTTTCCTCCTAAGTGTGAACCCCATGACCGAGTGCCATCACACAAAATCGGTAGCATCGTCATGGCATACACTATTGGTAGATTTTTAATTTATATCCATTTTGATTTGATATTTGAAAACACTTAGACATTCTAAATGGGGGTTTTTGCTTGCAAAGATCTCATCATTTTATCTTCTTATTTAGGTTCTCTATATCCTAATCATGTATCATATACATTAATAGGATATGGAAAGCATAAATAAGTACATAGCCTAGCATGCTCCTAGGGTGGGATGATCATAAGCCTAACCAAGTGATGCACTTAGAACCATATGAGCATCACTTCAGTTGATTTTAAGTGGGTTGAATTAAACTAAACTATTACATGAGAGTATCTCATACATTCATGGGTCTTCAAATTGCCTCATGCCTCCATGCAACTTCTTGCTTTATGCAACATTTACATAAATGGCAATCCTCACTCCTAGTTGTTCTACTCTCATGACTTTTATAAGATAGAACAAGAGGCATGCAAGCCCCATTTAATACAACAACCCATTTCAACAATTGAAATAAATAAAATCAATATTAGAGGTTCATGTTCATCTCCATTCTTTCACCATTCATTCAATATTTAAATGAATAATAAATAAACCATGAATTGATATTCAATTCCAACAATTAAGAGCTAATCAAATTAACAAATAATTGGTCATGCAAAAACAAGCATAATATTTATGCATCATATTTTTGCCATATTTGGAGATCAACTTAAACAAGTTTTAAAAGCAATTAAATATGTCCAACACTTTTTTTGAGAGTTTGCACAACATTTGTGCAACCATTATGTGCGTTTCAACACCTCCTCGATCACTAAAGGAACCTAAAAAGCTCAAAATTCACTTAATACCAAACAGGGCACCACTGGCCAAGGCGAGCTCAAGGTTGGGCGGCAACCAAATGGTCACAGCCTTGCCAAGAGCTGCCAACTGCTAGCAGCACCCCTATTTTGGGGTCAAGTGCAAATCAAGCTATTTTTAGCTCAACTTTTGTGCACCAAGATTTTTTGAACAACTTCTAAAAATCAAAACACACAATATGGATGAAGATTTCAGATTAAAACACCTTTTAAAACTAAAATATCAAGTGCCCAAAGATGCTTGAAAAACAAGTTTAAACAAGAATCATATTCTTCAAAAATCTCCAATTATATCCAATCTTATTCGACCCAAAAATGACCAAAACAACTTAAGGCTATTCATAACATTCCATATCAGAATATAACAATCACCAATGCCAAATCAAACATTCAACATCAAAGAATTGAATCAAAACATGCCTATCACATAATTTAACAATTAAAGCATACAATAGCATAATTCAATCCATCAATCAAGCAGCCACAAGCAAGATTATCCATACACTGCAACCCATCATATGGATTGCGTACATAGTGATTTTGATCATTTATTCACAAAAATCAATCATCCAAGCCAAGCAAAATCTAAATCCATACATAAATATGGCTCCGATACCACTTGTAGGTTTGTGTGGCACTAGGGTCCAAATATTTTCACAAAACGATGAAAACACTAGTCCACACAAACACCCCAAGGATCAAAACATGAATTAAATTCATATTTGGATAGGTAAAATACCTTGGTGATGGGAAAAACGAAGAGCAAGAGTCAAACTCCTCCTTACCATCAAATAAGCTCTTCACTACTGTAGTAGGATCACCACCATTTTTTCCATGGATAGACTTCTCTGTTTGGGATGAAATTTTAACTAGAACTCTTTAACCCTTTGAAAATTCTACAAGACAAATTTCAAGCCAATCAGAACTCCATAGGTACTCCAATTAGGGGCAAAAACTGGCTACTAGAAACAACTCCAATCAAGAGCAAAAAAGCAACCAAATTAGATTGATTCTAATGCAAACATCCACACACCAAATTAATGGCCTATTCTCTACATAAAGGCTGGAATATCTACAAAGAATGAGGAAAGAAAGGCTGAGAATATTGTGGTGGAAGGAGGAGGGAAAATGAGAGAGTGGTGGGAGACTAACAACTTAGATTCCCACTACACAATATTGTTGGGAGAATATCACACAAAATGTGCTCACCTTTGCATACTATGGCCGGCCACTCACTATATCCATATATAGCAGTGGTCACACATTAGAAAATTCACCTTCCTTCAATAGGCTGTTTTATTAGCTTTTGTGTGCAACCCATTAGGTTCTACCATTCATTGGACATTAGCTCACAACTCCTTATGACTTTGGAATATTAAATATTCATTTTAGTTTAAACTTCTTTAATCTAAGAGACTCAATTTAATTAATTTCATTAATTGAAGAGTACCCAATCTCCATGGTTGATATTTAACCTCAAGCCCATAAAGCCCAACTAATTGGCCTAAATGAACGCTCTTGAAGAACCATTCTAGCATTATGCGTACCATGCAAATTTGTCCTTTCGTCTCCTATATCCCAAAAGAGGCCTAGGGCAAGATATTAGTTGACTCCCCAATAGCCTTAATACTATGTTGCTATTCTTAATGTTCAATTCCATTATGTGACCTCACCTTTGTAAAACTCCTTTTCCACATTGTCACACTACCTTGTGCAAGGATTTCTGAAAATCGATCATTGTAGAACACATAGGAGGTGCACATGTTCTATACAAAAATGAGAAGTTGGATTCCTTTTTAGATCTCACAAATCTCCATGTCCAACAGCTCATGCCCAATCCCTACCTAAGTAGCCCATTAAGTGACCAAAGAAGAGTCAAAGCATAAGAGTTAAACACAAGAGTACCATGGATCCTCAAGTTAAAGGACTAATAATATGCTAGTGTAAGCAGGAGAACTTGCCACTATCGACATGCCACTTTGGCTATCTAGTGGATTCTTCAAGTGGGTCTCAGTGTCTTGTTCTCTAACAAGCACCTACCAACATGCATCCATATCATATATGAGATTGCTTATGGAATGGAGCAACATCCAACCCTTAGATTTATGAATCATTAGTGCAGGTTTATGTAGATTTTAGATGCCTTGTCTCATAAGATCCTATAACTTGGAAGATTTAAGATCACGACTGTGTAGGACTTATTCCATGATTACCACCCAGTGCGTGACCAAGTTCTATAGTTTTTTGTAATCTATGGGCTTCATCCAAATCCAAGTGAAGAAATTAAAGGGCACAAGATGAAAACGGCCATATATTGAATATCATTCAATCAAGATTTTCTTACAATGAAATAGTTTACATGGCCAATCTAATTGGCTTGCGGGCACTATTCCAACTATTTCCTCCTCCAAGTCTATGGGCGCTAGGGGTTCTAGAAAGGGAGGAAAAAAAAGAAATGTTTTTCCTCAAAGGGAAAACAACTATCACAGGTATCCAAAGGAGTTAAGAAGATAATAAAGAAAATAGTCAACATTATTTATTTCTACTTTGGCAAAATAGGCCATTGGAAGCTATTTACAAGGGTTACTTTGCAACCCTTAAGAAGGGAATGTACTCTATTGAAGTGCATTTTAGGATAAATTCTTCCTTATGGCTATATAATATCACATGTGGTTCTTTTCTTTGTAAGTTGTTGCGAGGAATAGAAAGAAGAATAGAACTAAGTGATGTAGATATGATCCACCACCTTGGCTAAGGAGCAAGAGTTGTGTCCATAGCCAAAAGTGTACAATAAGTTAGACTTAGAGAATTCCATACTTGTATTGGACCTTCGTCATAAAGTACCATATATTGTTAAGAACATTATTTTAATTCGCATTTTGGAAAGCAAAGGATTTGATCCTTCTATATCAAATAGGAGATTGAAAGCATTAAAGAATGGGTTCTTTAATTGCTCTTGGTCACTTAACAAAGGATTGTACAAATTAGATTCTCAACCATCACTAATGCACTTTCAACTAAGTAAGAAAATTAGATATCTAAGAACATACCATTTTATAGCATACAAGACTTGGTCAAATCTTCAAAAATTAGGATGAACAAGTTAGAGACTCTCAAAGCATTAAATTTTAGTGGCATTGAGAACCTTCCTACTAATAAATCTTGTTTAAAGGGATAAATAACCAAATCTCTTTTTCAGGACAAACAGAGCATCCCACAAATCCTTTGGATTTGGTCCATATGGATGTCGGTGGGCCACTAAGAGTTAGTAGGAGAAGTGGCAATTCTAACTTATATTACCTTTCATCGACGATCATAGTCGGTACGGACATATGTATCTTATAAAGTATAAGTCCAAGGCCTTTGAAAAGTTCAAAAAGTATAGAAATCAAGTAAAACGAAAAAGGAACTTAGTATTAAAGCCCTTCAATTGGATCGACCAAAAGCACACTTAAGTACCATATTCTTGAATTATCCTAAGAAAAATGGGATTCGCTCTTAATAGACTCTACCTGGCACACCCCAACTCAATGGAGTAGCATAGAGGAGCAACCTTGTTGGATACAGTACATTCCATGATAAGCTTTTTCGATATGCCTATAATCCTTTTGCAGATATGCCTTGTAGACGACGGTGAAGTTACTAAGCATAGTACTTTCAAAGTTAATGCTAAAAATGCCGCATGAGATGTGGCATTGTGAAGCACCCTCTTACTACTATATATATCTAAAGGTATAGGGATCTGCCGCCTATGTGAGATGGATAGTGTGAGATAAGTGGGATAGCAGATTCATCTTGTGCAAGTTTATGGGATACCCAAGAGAGTCTATAGGCTATTACTTCTATGATCCCTTGAAACTAAAGGTGTTCATTTTCAGGAATGCCACCTTTTTGAAAAAGAATTTTCTAGTAGACAAAAAATACATTGTCATTGAACTTGATGAAGTTCAAGACGATCAAGAATCCCACAAGTGGTGGAAACGAAGGAGTTGCAAGAGCCCCACACACTACCTCTAAGAATGTCTAATCGGATCAAGAAGTTACCCCAAAGGTTCAAATTTCTTCATGAGAAGGGTCAATCAAATAGAGATCCAAAAACCTATGAGGAAGCTATATCGGACATAGATTTAAGATGTTAGCTTGAAGTCATGAGATCCGAAATGGACTCCATGTACTCAAATAAAGTATGGACTTTGGTAGATCCTCTAAAGAGAATAGTTCTCATTAGTTGCAAGTGGATCTATAAGTGAAAGTTTGGGATAGATGGAGAAGTGGTGGCTTTTAAGGCATGACTAGTGGTAAAAGGTTGCACTCAAAGACCCAGTATTGATTTTGAGGAAACTTTTTCACTAATCACTATGCTTAAATCCATTCGGATTCTATTTGCCATAACTGCATATTATGACTATGAGATATGACAAACGGATGTGAAAACCACTTTCCTCAATGGTGACATTGAAGAAGAAATTTATATGGAGCAACTACAAGGTTTACATCCAAAGGGAGTTAGCAAAAGGTTTGCAAACTCTAGAGATCCATTTGTGGACTCTAATTGGTGTCCTAACTTGGAACATGCATTTTTGATAAGATAGTCAAACTGTTCGGCTTTGTCAAAAAGGTGTATGAACTTTGTGTGTACAAGAAGGCTAATGGGAGTAACATATAATTTATTATGCTTTATGTCGATGACATTCTTCTCATTGAGAATGGGAAGGAAATGTTACAGTGTGCTAAAGTACGAATGTCTACACAATTTTTCATAAAGGATTTAGGAAACGCATTCTACATATTGGGAATACGTATCTATAGAGATAAATTGAGGAGGATGCTAGGGCTTTTCCAAATCACGTACGTTGAATGAGATGCTAAAGAGGTTTAGTATGGAAGAGTCCAAGAGAGGATTCCTCCTTTTAGGACGTAATCTTCATCTCTCCAACTCTATAGCCCCTTAGATTGTTGATAAGAGACACAAAATGTTCCACATACCTTATGTGTTCACTACATAGAGCATAATTATATTTCGTTCAATGTAAAAGATCAGATGTGGCATACTTTCTAAGCGTTACGAGTAGGTTCCAATCTGATCCCAGTGAATGTCACTAGAAAACTGTTAAAATAAACCTTAAGAAAAACTAAAGACTTGTTTTTGGTATACAGCAATGGAGAAATGAAACTCATAGAGTTTTTGTATTTTAGTTTCCAATTTAATGTAGATGACCTAATATCCACTTTGGATACATATTTTGCTCTAATGGTAGCATGGTGAGTTGGAAGAGTTTCAACAAAACTCCACAGCCTTGATAACCACTAAGGTGAAATATGTTGTGGTTTTGGAAACCACAAAGGAAAGTGTTTGGATAAAAACCTCATCCAAAGGTTGGATGTAGTGCCTGGCGTGCATGAGCCTACGATTGTATTTGGAAGACAATTTAAGACTTGAGCCAAGATCTCATCAGTGATTCAAACATACTAAATACATTACTATTTGATATATGATATCAATTGATAGAGATGACAACTGATTGGATAAAGTTGCCTCAAAAGAGAATATAGTAGAACTATTTTCAAAACCTTTAAAAGCTAAAGGTCTTTGGAGGATATCTTATGAAGATGGGTCGCAAGGCCACAGGGCATTGGCTTTACGAAAAGTGGGAGATTATTGGAATAGTGCCTTACAAGCTAATGAGATTGGCTTTATAAACTATTTCCTGGTATATACAATCTTGATTGAATGATATATCTCTATATGGCTATCTTCATCTTAAGCTTAATTTCACTTCACTTATATTTGAATGAAACCCTTAGATCACCTGAGACTGCAGGGCTTGGTTTGGAGAACATGGAATAAGTCTCACCCAGTCATGATCTTAAATCTTCTAAGTTATAGGATCTTTGGACATGGGGCATCTATGATATAGATAAACTTGCACTAATGATGCATAAATCTAATGATTAGAGATTGCTTCATTCCATGAGCAACTGTAAGAGATGCAGGTGCATATCAATAGGTGCTTGTTGGAGAATAATGTACTAAAGACCTACTGGAGAATCCACTAGATAGCTGTAGTCGCAAGTCGGTAATGGCTAGTTCTCCTGCTTACACTAGTGCATATTATTAGTCCTTTGACCTAAGGATCAATGGTAACCATGTGTCTAGTCCTCATACTTTGACTCTTCCTTGACCACCTATCGAGTCTTTCGAGTTGAGATTGGGTATGAGCCACTTGGTATAGAGGTTTGTAAATCCAAGGTGGAATCGGACTCCTTATTATTGTAAAGGACGAGTACATCTCCAATGTGTTCAATGATGATTGATTCCTAGAAATCCTTGCGCGAGATAATGTGACAATTTGGAAAAGGAGTTTTCCAAAGGTGAAGTCACACAATAGGGATCGAACATTAAGAATAGAGACATAGTATTGTGGCTATTAAAGAGTCGACAAATATCTTACCCTAAGCCTCTTTCTACAAATAGGAGACCAAAGGGCAGTATTTGCATGGTACGCGTAAAGCAATAATGGTTCTCCAAAATATTCATTTCATCCAATTAATTAGACTCCATGGGCTTGAGATAGGACATCGACCATGGAGATTGGCTACTCTTCAATTAATGAGATTAGTTGAATAGAGTCAACTATTTTAAAAGGAGTTTTAAACTAGAATGAATATAAGATATTCAAAAGTCATAAAGAGTTTTGAGCCAATGTCCAACGAATGGTAAAACCTATTGGGTTACATACAAAATCCAATTAGTTTTCTAATTTTAGAAGAAAATTTTCTTAAGTGTTAGAAAATGATGTCTCTTAGTGGATCAATTTTTGGTGCCAAGTTCGAAGGTCAATTTTGACTTGATTGATTTAAGTGTTAAATTAATAAACTAATTTAAGAGTTAAATTAGACCAATAATTAAAGAGTTAATTATTTGGTGCCAACAAGACCATCAATTGATCAAGTTAACTTAAAGAGCTAAGTTAACAAATTTAGTTTAAGGAGTTAAGCTAGTTTAACTTAAAGAGTTAAGTCAAAAGATAATTAATTAAATTAAAGAGTGTAATTTGATTAATTAAGAAGAATGAATTTTGGAGAGAAGCCTTAAATGAGATTTGAAATGGCATCTTAATTAATTTGAAATAAGAATCCAAATGTAATTAAGATGCAAATGAAATTCAAATGAGATTTCGATTCAAATTCTACCACCTAAGCAACCCCACTTGGCCACTCCCCTCATGCATTATGTGATGCCAACTTGGCATCACACATTTTCAGTATCTATCTATATATATATATATAGAGAGAGAGAGAGAGAGAAAGGAGGTCGTGGACAACACATTTGATGTAAAAAATTAGATTCTTCTCTTTCCCTTCAAAACCATTTGCAAGCAAGTATTCATGTGTTGAAAGCTTTGCTCTCTTCTTCTTCTTCCCTACCTAAATTGGCCTCCACCATTGTTGAACCTCTAGTCTTACTCCAGCTTATAGACTAAAGATTTAGGAAGATCTCATTGGTGTGTGGATCATTACAATAAAGGCAAGGCGTGTGACTTGATTGTTTTTGGAGATCCACTTCCCCAAGTCTGACTTGGAGATTTTATCTAAGTTCCAAATTGAAAATTGATCTAAAATTTTAAATTCAATTTCATCAATTTTTTTGGAATCTCCACATATGTTTTCAGAATTTTTTGAGGAGATTTGATATGGTGGTTGTCACAATCTTTTCGCTGTGCCAGAAGTATGTAGTTTCTAGAACGAGTTAAGTGTTCACTTGCTACTCGTTGAATTTTGCTCTTCAAGGTAATCCTCTATCTAAATCTAAATCGTATGCATAATTAGATCCTTGTTTTTCTTGTAGGCACTAGTTAATTTCATGTTTTTAAGTTTTGATATTAGATCCTAGTGCCTTACTTGCATTTATTGATTGCATTATCACCCAGTGTGTCCGGTGGACTTTGATCAAGAACATATGTCCTCTTGTAGGAGTCAAGAATTATCTTAATATTTCTCAACCAAACTTGGAAGTTAGGCCCTATGAGTTTATTTGTTCCCAAAATTCTTGCAAGTGGATTTTTATCCATTTGTTTGTTGAAGATTTCAAAAATCTACATGAGGTGAAAAAAGAAAATAAGCATGTGATTGAATTAGATATTTAACATATGTTCATGGTCTTTTAAGCATGTTTTTCTTCCACTATTTTATCAAATCCTTCACCCCAAGAATAATTCAAAAAATCACATTTCCTAGTAAGAATCAAGACCCCAATGACTTGCAAGTGGACCCCCGCTTACAAGTGCTATCCATGAGCAACCAAAGTGGAGGCAACTTTTGCCAATTGCATCTCATGCAACCCTTGATATATTTTGCCTCACTTTTCATACAAACCCACATTAATGTGTGCCATCTATACTAATAAGTGTTAAGTCCAACCTACCAATCCTTTTTTCCCTCAA
>JACGDI010005529.1:16726-74334 GCA_014898725.1 Jacaranda copaia
ACATTCTAAGTGGAGGGTTTCTGCTTGCAAAGATCTCATTATTTTTATCTTCTTATTTGGGTCCTCTATATCCTAATCATACATCTCATACATCAATAGAATGTGGAAAGCGTAAATAAGTAACTGTGTCAGCATGCTCCTAAGGTGGAATGATCATAAACCTAACCAAGTGATGCAGTTAGAGCCATTGGTGCATCACTAAGTTGATTTTAAGTGAATTGATTAAACTAAACTATTATATGAGTGTATCCCATACATTTAACGGTCTTCAAGCCTCCTTGGATCCTCTTTACTCTTTACAATACTTACAAGAGAAAGAAAATATTACTCCGAGTGATTCTACTCTCATTACTTTTACAAGATAGAACAAGAGGCATGCAAGCCCCATTTAATACTACCTATTCAACAACTTGAAATAAATAAAATCAATATTAAAGGTTCATGATCATCCCCACTCATTCATCATTCATTCAACAATTAAATGAATAATAAATAAATCTAAAATTAACAATTAATTCCTACAATTAAATGCTTATCTCATAAACAAATAATTGGTCCAAGCATAACATTTATGCCACAAGTTGGAGATTAACTTTGACAAGTTTAAGAAGCAATAAAAATGTCAAACATTATTTTGAGGACTCGCATAACACTTGTGTATCCATAACATATGATTTAACATCATTTTTAGCCACTTAAGGAGCCAAAAAAATGGCTCAAAACTTGCCTAACCCTCAATAGGACACTGCTGGCCAAGCTTGGTGCACGGCTAGGCAAACGCTCTCAGCCACTACCTAGCCAACTTGTACTAAAGCTGCTGACAGCCCCTGTTTTGGGGTCAAAGGCTAGTCAAGCCTATTTTTAGTTCACCTTTTGTGCACCAAAAATGTTATAAAACCTTCTAAACATTAAATCACACAATATGGATCAATTTCCAAATCTAAAACTCATTTTAAAACTAAAAGTTTAAGTGCTCAATCATGCTTCTGAAAATCAAGTCTAAGTGAGAATCAAATTCTCCTAAAAACTCCAACCAAACTTGAATCCAATTAGATCCAAAAATGACCAAAACTCTTTCAGCCATATAACAACATGCTATATCTATATATAACATTAATTAATGTCAAATAAAAATTCAACATTAATCACTATAAATTAAAACATACTAACAACATGAATTAATACTTAAATCACATAATGGCATGCTTTTAGTTCACCAATCAAGGAGCCACACAAAAATCAACCAAATACTTCCAATCCATCAGTTGAATCAAGAATTTGGGGATCTATATTAATCCATAACATGAACCAATCAACTAAAGAAAATCCAAATCTAAGCATGATTTAGGCTCTGACACCATTTGAAAGCAAGTAAGGCATTAGGATCCAATAATAAAACTTTGAAATGTGAAATTAACTAGTGCTTACAAGCATAAAAAGTATCTAATCACGATAGAGATTCATATTTTGTGAGAAAATTACATTGAAAAGAAAAATCCAAGGAGTAGCAAGTGAACTCTTCACTCGTCCAAAAACTACCTACAACAGGTGTAGCTAGAAGAGTGCGACAATCGCCCTATCAAATATCCTCCAAAAATTCAAAAAAAATATCTGGAGCTTCAAAACAAATTGATGAACTCTCAGTTAAAATTTCAGATCAAAATTTCATCTGGAACTCCCTGGAGAAATTCTCCAAATCGGACTTTGTGTAGATGGATCTCCACAAATAAGCAAGACAAATGCCTTGCCTCTATTGTAATGATTCACACACCAATGAGATCTTCCTAAATATCTATTCTATAAGCTGTAAAATACCAGAGATTCAACAATGGTGGAGGCTGATTTAAGGTAGGGAAGAAGAAGAGAGTAAAGCTTTCAACACATGAATGCTTGCTTGCAAAAGGTTTTGGAGGGAATTTGCAAAGAATCCAATTAATCACACCAAATGTGGATGCTGAAAATGTATGATGCTAAGTTGGTAGCACACAATGCATGAAGAGGGGCGGCCAAGCGGGTTTGCCAATGTGGCAAATTTAAATCCCAATTGCATTTGAATTTCATTTGCATTTTAATTACATTTAGAATCTCATTTCAAATAAATTAAGAATTCATCTCAAATCTCATTTGAGTCTTCCCTCCAAAAATACATTCTACCTAATTAATCAAATTAAACTCTTTAATTTAATTAATTGTCCTCTGACTTAACTTTTTAAGTCAAACTAGCTTAACTCCTTAAGCTTAATTTGTTAACTTAACTTTCTAAGTTAACTTGACCAATTGACGGTCATGTTGGCACCACATAATTAACTCCTTAATTATTGGTCTAATTTAACTCCTGAAATTAATTGATTAATTTAACACTTAAAATAATCAAGCCAAAATTGACCTTCAAAATTGATACCTAAAAATCAATCTCCCAAGAAAAATCTTTTTCTAACGATTAGAAAATTTTCTCCATCAACTAGAAAGCTAATTGGATTTTGTGCATGATCCAATAGGTTTTATCATTCATTGGATATGCACTCACAACTCCTTGTGACTTTGAATATCTTATAATCATTTTAGTTTAAAACTCTTTTTAAACTAATTGAATCAATTCAATTAATCTTATTAATTGAAGAATACCCAATCTCCATGGTTGATGTCCAATCTCATGCCCATAGAGCCCAACTAATTGGCCAAAATGAATATTCTAGAGAACCATCTTCGCATTACGCATACTATGCAAATATGATCCTTTCATCTCCTATCTCCCGTAAGAGGCTAGGGCAAGGTATTTATTAGCTCCCTAATGGCCTCGATACTATGTCTCTATTCTCAATGTTTGATCCCATTGTGTGATCTCTTCTTTGGAAAAATCTTTTTCCAAATTGTCACACCACCTTATGTAAGGATCTCTGGAAATCAATCATTATAGAATACATAGGAGATGCACTCACCCTTCACAACAACAAGCAGTCGAATTCCATCTTAGATCTCATAAACCACTATGCCAAGTAGCTCATACCCAATCTCAATCCGAAAGAACTGCTAGGTGGTTAGAAAAGAGTCAAAGTATGAGGACCAAACACAAGGTTACCATGGACCCTCATGTCAGAGGACTAATGACATACACTAGCATAAGTAGGAAAACTAGCCACTACTGACTTGCCACTATAGCTATGTAATAGATTCTCTAGAGGCACTTTAGTGCCTTGTTCTATAACAAGCACCCACTAATATGCACCCGTATCTCATAAGTTGTTCATGGAATTGAGCAATTTGCAACCCTTAGATTTATGCATCGTTAGTCTATTCTAATCTTAGATGCCATGTCTTATAAGATCCTATGACTTGGAAAATTTAAGATTATGATCGTGTGAGACTTATTCAATGGTCAACAAACCAAGTCTCGTAGTCATAGATAATATAAGGTTTTCATCCAAATGTGATTGAAGTGAAACAAAGCATAACATAAAGATGGCCATGTTGAGAATATCATTCAATCAAGATTGTTTTACAAGAAAATAGTATGTACAAGGCCAATCTCATTAGCTTGTAGGGTACTATTTCAACATAATCCAAGGGTTAGATGTTGCTCCGTTCCATGAGCAAACTGTAGTGATATGGGTGCGTGTTAGAAAGTGCTTGTTAAAGAACAAGGCATTAGGAGCTACCTGGAGAATCCACTAGATAGCAGTAGTGGAAAATCGGTAGTTGTTAGTTCTCCACCTTACTCTAGTACATATAATTAGTCCTTCAATCTAGGGATCCATTATAACCTTTAGTTTAAGTCCTCATGCTTTGACTCTAATTTGGCCACCTAGCAAGCATTCTGATGGTGATTGAGCATGAGTTACTTAGACATGGAGTTTTTTGAGATCCAAAATGGGATCTAACTCTTCGTCTTTGTAAAAGGCGAGTGCATCTTCTATACATCATGATGATCAATTCCAAAGAGTCCTTAGCTGAGGCAATGTGACAATTTGCAAAAGGGGTTTTTCAGAGATGAGATCACAAATCAAAATTGAATATTAAGAATAGATGCATAGTATCAAGGCTATTAGAGAGTTGACAAATATCTTGCTCTAGGCCTCTTTCATGCAGATAGGAGATGGAAGGACTGTATTGGCATGGTGTATGCATAGAAAAGCATCATTTGACCAATTGTTGGGCTCCATAGGCTTAAAGTTGGATATCGACCATGGAGATTAAGTACTCTTCAATTAATAGAGATTAATTAAATTGAGTTGGTTAGTTTAAATGAGTTTAAACTAAGATGGATATATGATATTCTAAAGTCACAAAGGTTGTGAGCCCATGTTGAATGAGTGGTAGAACCTAATAGGTTACACACAAAAATCAATCGGCAATCCTAAATATAAAGGAAAATTTTCTAAGTGTTAGAAAAATTCCAAAGTAGTCAAAAATTGAGGGAATCAGTTGACACAATTTTTAGTCATCTCAGCTTGATTAATTTAATTGCTAAATTAATCTATTTAATTTAAGGGGATAAATTAAGACCAATTAAATTAAGTGTTAATTTAATTTGGTGCCTTATAACTATCAATTGGTCAAGTTAACTAAAGGTGTTGAGTTAACAAGATCTAGCTTAAAGAGTTAAGCCAATTTGACTTAAAGGCTAAGTCAAAGTTTAATTAAATTAAAATATTTAATTTAATTAAAATAAAAATTGATTTTGGAGGGAGATTTCAAATGAAATGTTCATTTGGTGCTGAATTAGAATTTAATTAGGTAGACATTTTATGAGATGAAATGTAGATTTCAAATTAAATTCTAATTCAACACAAATTAACATGCAACTTGCAAAATGCTTGCAATTTGGCATGCTTAGGTGGCACCCCCACCTTGAGAAGGGTGTGATACCACTTTGGAATCACACCATCTCCACTCTATATTTAAATATGGAGAAGGGGGCAGCCAGCACAAAGAGATTCACACATTTTGTGCATCTAAAAGTTAGATCCAAATTTCTCTCCAAAAAGTGATTCTCTCATGAGTTGAGGCTTCACTCTCTTATTCACCTCCCTCACCATTTTCAGCCTTCTACCAGATATTTTTCTCCTTTATTTTTCCAGCTAAATTGAGGAGGAAAGGATTGTCAATTGGTGTGTGGACTTTGGAATTAGAGGCAAGACAAATTTCAAATTGCTTACTTTGGTGATCCTTTGTTCGAGCAGTGTGTTTTTGAACTCAGTTCAAGGTCTTTCCAAAGGAGTTTGGTGCTAAAATTTTTACTGGATGTTTGAAAAATTTTGGTTTAGATTTGGCTTGAATCCAAGGTCATTTTCCCAATCAAAAGTTGATCACACTTTACTACACCAAAAGCAATATGCCTTCAGGAAAGGAAGCTCTACTTTGAGTTTTTGGTTGGATTTTTCTTAAAAAGTAACAATCTATCCTTAATCCATTATATAGGCATGATTGAGATTCTTGGATTGGTGTAATATATGTTTGATTTTAGTTTTTTTAAATATTTTAAATTGGATCCTTAGTGTTACACTTCTTTCATCTTTTGTGCACCAAAACTTATAGACACCTCCATAACTCAAATTCACACAATTTTTGAAAACTTTTCAGATTATAAACACCTTTAAGAATGGAAATTCAAGTGCTCAAAGTGCTTCAAAAATCAAATCTAAGGAAGAATTGCAATTTTCCAAAAATCTCCAATAAAATCCAATCCAATTGTATCCAAAAATAGCCAAAATAATTTAAAGCTATAATAAAAATGCTATATCATCATATAACATCATCTAATATTAAATAAAAATTTAACATCATAAGATTTGAATCAAAACTCATGCCAGCATATAATTTAACACTTAAACACATTAAGAAATTTCAATCCAACACATTAAGAGCCATATGCATCTTCTCCAAACACTCAAATTCATCAATTGAATTAGGCATTTGGACATCTAAAATCAATTCATCACATGAATCAATTCACTAAAATTCTAATTTAGACATGAAGATGGCTCAATACCACTTGAAATTAGGAGATAGACAAGGATCAAGTAATTAAAACCAAATTAAAGGCAAAAAATAACTTGCAATTTCCAACCCAAGGATCAATAAACATGTCATAAACTAGGATTTGAAAGTTAGAATGCTACCTTTTAAGAAGAACAAGGCAACAAGGTAGCTCTCCCTCTTGAACTCTTTCAAAGTAAGATCTACACTTTCCATTTCAAAGATCAATATCTCCACACCAAAAGCTCCTTAATCCAGAACATTTTTCTCAAACAAGGACCTCATATACAGCCTTAAAATGACCAAAATTAAGGAGGAAAGGCAGCTCCAAAGTCACCAAAAGTATGCTCCAAAAATCAGCTACAAGATGAAGATCTATCTCCAAATCAAAGCTCCCCAAGTGTGAAGCCTCTAATGGTGATCCACGCACCTAGGAATAACTCTCAAATCCTCACACTCTAAGCTAGAATAGAAAGGAGAAAGAAGATGATAGGATAGAGAGAGGAAGGTGTGGTTTTGGTGATGATAGAGAAAGGAGAAAATCTAAGGAGGTAGTTACTCAGCAATGAGTTGTGCTACCTTTTGTAGGGAAATGGAAGCATGGAACTACCTTGCTATGGCCGGCTACTACATGTATTTATTGAAAGAGATGGAAGCCTTTGGTGGTTTCTAAGGCTTCCATCACACCATCCACACATGAGCCAACTTGCAAAATTCTTCTAGCTTGTATTTTTAATTTTATTAACTAAAAATGCTAACTCAATAAATTCAAATGGACTTTGCCATTTTATTTTCTTCCAAAACTAAGATTCCTAGCTAATTAAGTTAATTTTTTAATTTAATTAGTTTAATTAATTTAACTCAAATTCTTAAGTTAATTAAATCAACTTAACTCTTTGACTAATTAAATTGTCACATGTCACCAATTAAATTCACTCATTAATATAATTGGTCTAATTTAACTCTTTAAGTTATTGTGATTAATTTAACACTTAAACTAATCACGCCAATGTGACCAATTGATAATTAGCCAACTGGTTTTCTCTCCATCAAGGCAAAAATGCCAACTTGACTAACTCCTTAGAAAATTCCACTTGTCAAATAAGAGTCTCCTTAGGCTTTTGTGTGCGGTCATTTAGTTCACCAATACAATAGACATAGGCTCACAACTCTTTGTGATAATTTGAATATTGAAAATATTCTAATTAGTTTAAACACCTTTAAACTAATAACTCTATCAATTAATCTCTATTAATTGAAGAGTACTCAATAAGCCTATGGAATCCAATGAATTGGATGAATGAATTATTTAGAAGTGAACCATTACTACTTACGATTGCCATGCAAATACAGTTCTTCTATTTTCTATCTCCCAAAAGAGACCTAGGTTAAAATATTTGCCAACTCTCTAATAACCTCGATAAGTATGTGTCTATTGTTGGTGTTCAATTGCAATTATGAACTCAACTTTGGAAAAAAAAATTTCCAACCTGTCATATCACCTTATGCCTTTTGGATTCAGTTATCTTAGAATACATAGAAGACCAACCCACTCTTTGTAGACAGGTAAAGTGGATCCCATCTTGGAACTCACCAACCTCTATACTTAAGTAGCTTGTGCCCAACCTAAGCCTCAAGTAACCCTTTACGACATTGGAGCAAAATCAAAACACAATGACCTAAATATAAGGTTACTGTGGAACCTCAAGTCAAATGACTAATTATATGAATTATTGTAAGCTAGAGAACTTGCATTACCAATGTGCTACTATGACTATCTAGTGGATTCTCTAAGTAGGCCTTTAATGAACTTATTCTATGATAAGCATTCACTAACATGCATCTATATCTCACATAGGTTGCCCATGAAACAAAGAAATTTCCAACTTCTTGAAATGTGAATCATTAGTGTAAGTCTATCCCAATCTTAGATGCCCCATCTCATAAGATTCTATGACTTGGAATGTTTAAAATCATTATGAATAGAAACTTGTTTCATGATTACTATCATATGTGTAACCAAGTCCCTAGTCTATTATAATTTAAGAGCTTCAACCAAATGCATGTGAAGAAATCATAAATGCATAAGATGAAGATGGCCATTTTATTGAATATCATTCAATCAAGACTGTTGCATGAAATAGCTATACATGTGAATCAAATTGGCTTGCGGGGAACTATTTCAACACTACAAACATGCAACCATATCTTATAAGGATTGCCCATTAAATAGGGCATATCCAACTCCTTGGAGTATGTATCATTAATGCCAACCTATCAGAATATTAGATGCCTTGTCTCTAAGATTCTATAACTTGGAATATTTATAATCATAACCATAGAGACGTATTTCATGAACACCATTATATGCATGACCAAGTCCCATAGTATTGTGTGATTTTAGGGCTTCAACATAATGCATGTGAAGAATAATATCATAATTTTGCATAAGGTGACAATAGCTATTTATAAAAAAAATATCATTTAATCAAGATTCTCTTACAAGGAGCAATTTTTACATACCATTCTAATTGGCTGTAGGACAATATTCCTATAATCTTTCACCTGTCTTAAAAGCCTATTGCATGTGGTTTTTTTCTTTGTAAGTAGTTACAAAGAATAGAAAGAAAAATAAAACTAGGTGATGGGGATACGATCTAATGCCTTGGCAAAGAAGCAAGAGTTGGGGTCTAAACCAAAGGTGTATAATAAGTTAGACTTAGCAAATTCCATAATTGTATTGAATCTTCGTTATTATGTACCATATATTGTTGAGAATATTATTTCAATTCCCATTTTTTTATAGTGAAGAATTTGATTTTTCTATATTAAATGGGAGATTTAAGAAATTAAAGAATGGGTTCTTTAGTTGTTTAAGGTACACTTAACAAAGGATTATACATATTGGATTCTCAACTATCAGTAATGCACCTTTAACAAAGTATGAAAATTGGATAACCAAAAAGATGCCATTTTATGACATGTAAAATTTAGGCATATTTTCAAAAATAGGATGAACAAGTTAAGCCCTCAAAACACTAAAGATTAGTGGCATTGCGGACTTTCCAACTAGTAAATCTTGTTTGAAGGGAAAAATGACCAAGGTTTCTTTTGTGGGACAAACAAAGCACACCACAAGTTCTTAGGATTTGATCTATATGAATGTTTGTGGCCTACAAAGAATTAACAGGAGAAAATGCTATTCTCACTTCATCACCATCACCAATGATTGTACTTGGTTCAGACACATGTTTCATTTGAAGTACAAGTCTAAAGCCATTGAAAGGTTCAAAGTGTGTCGATAGAGAAGCAAAAGGCACTCAATATTAAAGCTCTTCAATTAAATCAAAAGAGATAATACTTAATATCAAATTCTTTGATTATCTAAAAGAGAATGGGATTTTCTCTCAATGGACTCCACCTAGCACAGCCCAAAACAATAGAGTAGCCAAAAAATGAAATCGTACCTAGTTGAACATGGTATGTTCCATGATAAGATTTTCCAACATGCCTATATCCTTTTGAGGATATGCCTTAAAGATGATGGCAAAGTTACTAAGTGTAGTACCTTCGAAGTCAGTACCAAAGATTATAAGATAAGGTATGGCAAAGCACCCTCTTGCTATTATCTAAAGGTTAGAGGGTCTCCCGCCAACATGAGACAATTAGTGGGAGACAAGTTGGATAATAGATCCACTTTGTGCAAGTTTGTGGGATACCTAAGAGAGCCTTCAAGTTATTACTTCTATGATCCCTCAGAAAAAAAAAATTTATTTTGAGGAACGCCATCTTTTGAAAAAGGATTTTCTATTAGATAGAAAAGAAATTGTTGTTAAACTTGATGAAGTTAAAGATGATCATCAAATCCCACAAGTAGTTGAAACAAATAAATATCAAAGAGCCTTACACATAACCTCTAACAAGATCGAACCAAATTAAGAAGTAATTCGAAATGTTTGGATTCCTTCATAAGATGGGCCAATCAAATAGCGATTTGAAGACCTATGAGAAAGCAATATTAGATGTAGACTCAGACATTAGCATGACACCGTGAGATTCGATATACACTCCATGTACTCTAACAAACTATGGACTTTGGTAGATCCACCAAAAGAAATAGTTTTTATTAGTTGCAAGTGGATCTATAAGTGAAAGTTAAGGTCAATTGAGAGGTAATGACCTTTAAAGCATGACTAGTAGCTTACACTATAAAACCCAGTTTGACTTCAAGGAAACCTTGCACTGATTGCAATGCATAAGTCTACTCAAATTTTACTTGCTATAGTCATATATTATGACTACGAGACATGGTAAATAGATGAGAAAACTACTTTCCTCAATGGAGACATTGAAGAAGAAATCTATTTGGAGCAACCACAAGGTTTTACATCTAAAGGGAATGAGCAAAAGGTTTACAAACTCTAGAGATCCATTTATGGACACAAACATGCATCCTAAAATTTGAACATACATTTTGATTAGAAAGTCAAATTATTTGATTTTGTCAAAAATATGTATGACTTTGTGTGTACAAGAAGGCTATGGGAATAGTATATAGTTTATTGTGCTTTAAGTCGATGACATTCTTCGTATTAAAAATGAGAGAAATGTTAGAGTGTACTAAAGAATAATCATCTGCTCAATTTCCATAAAGGATTTGGGATAGCATCCTTTGTATTAGGAATACGTATCTATAGAGATATATTAGAAAGGATGTTGAGGCTTTCCTAAAATATTGTACATTGACAAAATACTAAAGATGTTTAGTATAGAAGAATCCAAGAGGGGATTAATCCTGATGGGACACAATTTTCAACTTTCAAAGCCTTTGGCCCCTAAAACTGACAAGGAGAGACATACCTTGTGTATCCATTATAAGAAGCATATTTTATGCCATTCAAAGTTTAAAACCTGTTTGGCACACACTTTAAGTATTATGAGTCATTTCCAATCTAATCCCAGTAAATATCATTGGATGGCGGTCAAAACAATCCTTCAATACTTGAGAAAGACTAAGGACTTATTTTGATATATGGCAATGGAGAATTGAAACCCAAGGGGTTTTTGGATTCCAATTTCCAATCCGATATAGATGACCAAAATCTACTTTTGGATTTATATTTTACCTTAATGGTAGTGTGGTGAGTTGAACAATTCCAAACATGACACCATGGCCGAGATAACCACTGAGGTGAAATAATTTTTGGTTTTGAAAACTACAAAGAAAGATGTTTGGATAGAAACTTCATCCAAGAGTTAGGTATAATACCTAACGTGCATGAGCCTATGATTGTATTTGGAAGATAATTTAGGACTTAAGCTAAGATCTCATTAGAGATCCAAACATCGTAAGGGCATTATCACTTGATATATGATATCAATTAATATAGGCAACAACTGAGTGGGAAAAATTACCTCATAAAAGATTATATAGCAAAACCACTATCTAAACCCCTAAATGCAAACGATCTTTGAAGGATTTCATGAGAATATGGCCTTAAGGCTATGGGGAATTAGCTTTAGGGCAAGTGGTAAATTATTGGAATAGTGCCCCACAAGCAAATTAGAATGCCTAGTAAACTATTTACTTGTAATATTATTTTGATTGAGTGATATTTTCTGTATGGCTATCTTCATCTTATGATCATTATTACTTCACTAGCATTT
Source organism: Jacaranda copaia (assembly GCA_014898725.1). Classification (NCBI taxonomy): domain Eukaryota; kingdom Viridiplantae; phylum Streptophyta; class Magnoliopsida; order Lamiales; family Bignoniaceae; genus Jacaranda; species Jacaranda copaia. The sequence goes on from JACGDI010005529.1 coordinate 28,370, forward strand.
GGAGAAAGCCCTTAGATCACTACAGGACTTTGTCATGCATTGGGTGGTGATTATGGAATAACTCTTACATGATTGTGATCTTAAATCTTTCAGGTCATAGAATCTTATAAGATAAGGCATCTAAGATCCAGCTAGACTTACACTAACGATGCATAAATCTAAGGGTTGGATGTTGCTCCGTTCCATAAGCAAATCCATATAATATCCATATTAGTGGATGCTTGCTGGAGAACAAAGCATTAAAGGCCTACTTGGAGAATCCACTAGATACTCGTAGTAGCAAGTCAGTAGTAGCAAGCTCTCTTACTTATGCTAGTGCATATAATTAGTCCTTTGACATGAGGATCCATTGCAATCTTGTGTTTATATCCTCTTGCTTTGACTCCTCCCCTATTACTTAGCAAGCTATTTGGGTGGTGCTTGGGTATGAGCTACTTAGACATAGAGGTTTGTGAGATCCCAAATATGATTTGACTCCTCATCTTTGTGAAGGGCGAGTGCATCTCCTATGTATTCTATAATTATCAATTCCAAGAAATTCTTGCACAATGAAGTTTGAAAATTTGGAAAAGGAGTTTTTCAAAGATGAGATCATAAAGTGGAATCAAACATTGTCAATAAAAATATTGGGGCTATTAGGAAGGCAATAAATATATTGCCTAAAGCCTCTTTTGAGCAATAGAAGATGAAAGGAAAATATTTGCATCATACGCGTAGAGCTATAATGGTTCTCCAAAAGCATTCATTTCAGCCACTTAGTTGGGCTCCATGGGCTTGAGGTTGGACATCAACCATGGAGATTGGGTACTCTTCAATTAATGGAGATTAATTGAAGTGAGTCGATTAGTTTAAAGGAGTTTAAACTAAAATAAATTTTTGGTATTCAAATGTCACAATGGTTGTGAGCCCATGTCTAATGAATGGTAGAACCTAATGGTTCACATATAAAAGCTAATTGTATTTCCTACATGATGAAGGAATTTTCTAATAGTTATAAAATTACTCCTTTTGGACTGATTTTGAGGTTGGAGAAATTGAGGTTGTTTTAGCTTGATCGATTTAAGTGTTAAATTAATCAAGTAATTTAAGAAGTTAAATTAGACCAATAATTAAAGAGTTAATTATTTGGTGAAACTTGACCATCAATTGGTTAAATTAGCTTAAAGAGTTAAGTTTACTTTGACTAGTTTAAAGAGTTAAGCTAATTGACTAAAGGGTTAAGTCAAAGGATAATTAATTAAATTAAAGTGTTTAATTTAATTAATTAGAGGAATCCATTTTTGAGGAAAATTAAAATGAAAGGTTCATTTGGTGTGATATTTTAATTAATTTGAAATGTGATTTCAAATGAAATTGAAATGCACATAAAATTCAAATTCACATGTGAATTACAACTTGCCAACTTAGACAAGTTGGTGGTCCACCTTAAGGAAGGTTTGATGCCCCTCTGGCATCACAACATCCTCACTCTATATATGGATATAGAGGGAGAGAGAGGCGGCCAATGATGTTCCATGTGAAGAATTAGATTCTCTCACATTTTTCCTCCAAATCTCAAGTGTTGCCTCATGTGTTGAGCCTTCACTTTCTCTCTTCTTCTCTTACCTCAAATCAAGCCTTCATCTCTACAAATCTCCCTCTTGTTTTCTAGTTGATATTAAGGAGATTAGGATCAAGCATTTGTGAGTAAATCATATTGTTAGAGGCAAGACAATTAGATTGCTAGCCTTTGGAGGTCCATGACTAGGGCAGTCCACTTGGAGAATTTTTTATAGCATTTCATTGTGGATTTTTTAGCTGAATTTTTTGAATTAACTTCACCAAGGAGTTTGGAAGGTTCTATAAGTTTTTTAGAATTTTTGGAAAAGTTTGGATCAGGCAAAAGTTGTTCCCAATCTATTGTTCCACTGAATGACAGTTTCTAGATTGAAGAAGTGTTGATCATTTCCTTGTTTTTGAGCTAATCAAGGTAACTCTTCTTCCAAATCTAAACCAATAGTATGTTTAGATCCTTGTTAGCATGTGTAGCCTAGTTAATTTTAGTTTTAATTATTGGATCCTAGTGCTACACGTGCATCAGCAGGTAGCATTCAAGCCACCTTTGAAGGCGTTTTGGGGAGCATCATGCTCTATCTCCTTCTGTGTGCCTTAGACTGGAATAGACAATAGTTCTAAGCCAATGATTTAGAATTGGCTAGGAAGCATGCTCAAGAGTCCATTACTAGAGCTACTTGTTCAAGGTTCTCTTGTCCTTTTTATGCTATGATGGTAGGGATTTGTTCAACTATGGTTTTACATAAGAGTTGTTGCATTGCCTCTCATCAAGATGTTGATGAGATTATTCTCAGATTAGATAGTTTGCAAAGTGGGGAAAGCGAGTATGACCCATTAAAGTTAGAGATATTCTCCTCTTCCTAGTTGATTGAGTTTGCAATCAGAGACTTAACTGTAATGAATACTTTTCTTCTTAATTAGTTCATGTTCTTGTTCTTTATGTTTGCAATTATGTGCAACCATTTGACTATATTATTTATTTTTCTCAAAACATGGAACTTAGTCATGTAGATGTCTCTTTGAGTGGAAAGGATTACATTTATTATAACTCAACTTAAGGAGGAGGTTGTGGGACTTGCCCAGCAGCATGCTTAGAAAAGCAAGGAGTTTGCAAAGTTGTTGAAAGAGTATGAGCGGTTGAAGGAGAAATATATTAAAGAGATGAAGATTAGAATGATGCTTTTGGAGTCTTCTACAGGGTAGACACCGGTATCTATTGCACGTGAGAAGATGGTGAAGAGGTTTAAAGGCTCCTACTAGTTCTTTGAAGCATTTGTGATGGAGATTATTGTGATCTATGAACAAATTATCTAAGGTTGTCACCGTGTGCTTAGCAAGATTGGTCAATACCCTCAAAAGAATTTGCTACTATTTTACCCCAGTATTCCAATCATCCTCTCTACTAGAGCTCCTCACAGATCTCTATTCTCCAGTATTAATGCCATGGTGAAGAGTACGGTGGTTGGGGCTCTACTAAGAGTAAAGTAGGACTTATATTAAGAGTTGATAAATTTTCATTTTTCTTTTGTAGGTAGGAAATTGCTTCCAATTTTTCCCTTGTTTTGGAAGCTTTAAAAGTTAGTTTTGTTTTTGGTGGCCAAGTATAGGCCAAATATTGACAAATGTCTACATAATTTTGCATTGTAGAACTTGTTGTTTTTGTATGGAGAATTGAGTAAATATGCATTCTTCTTTCCACTTATTCATTTGGGTGATTTTGTCTTTAATACTTTTCTTTGATGTTTTATGTTGTTTGCATAGTGTTACAACTTGACTACGAGAAAAGGCATTAAGGAGTCCTCCCTTGTGAAGAACTTTTTTTTTTCTTTTTATTCAAAACCCTCTTAGAGGGTTCTATTATAGTATTGCTACTAGTAATATGCCCCATTTAGGGATTCGTATAGCAGTGTTAATAATTTGTGTCCTTCTTGGGGATCTTAATGGATTGTTATAAATGTGCACTCCCTTGAGAGTCTTTCTAAAAATTTTGTCAGTATAGATTCCTTTAGGGATGATGTTGAGATTATAGTTGCTCAAAGGTGCCATTGTTGACGTCCTTATTATTGCGTGCCCTCTTAGGGTGGTAGTTTTTATTTTCCACATGCCTATTTAGGGTCTTATAGTTGTTTTTATGTGCCATGCACCCTCTTGGGGCTCTTACAATGATTTTTTATGTGCCACACACCTATTTGGAAGTCTTATAGTGGTTCTCTATTTGCCATGTACTCCCTTAGGATCTTATAGAGGACTTGTATTTGTGTTACATGCTCCTTCAGAGGTCTTATAGTGGTCTTTATATACCACACACCCCTTTGGGTAAAATAGTGTTGCTATTGTCACCATATGCCCTTTAGGGAGCCTTATAGTAACGTTGATGCAAATCACCACAAGCCCATTTAGAGGTCCTGTAGTAGTCCTAATGTTACATACTTGCCGATTACTACATGGATGAAAGTAGAAATAAGCTAAGGATCCATAATATAGAACCATAAAAAGAATAAATATAACTTAGCCATGCCACTCTAAGGATCTACTCATGCTTATAATATGGATTTAAGTCTATAAAATTTACCTTGAATGCTAAATCCAAAGGCATGAGGAGAAAAGCTCTAATAAACTCTTCAAAGGAGCAATCACGCACCGTAGAAAGTTGTCAACAGTCAACCACCTTCCACAACTCCAAAAATGCTCAAATTTTGTAGAGAGCACCTCAACACACCAAGAAGGTGCTATAAAAATTTCCTGCCAATCACAACTTGAAAAGTCCTTCAAATCTACCATGAAAGTTATAAGACTGTTGTGGTTCACCGAAAAGCACCAAGTCCCCTAAGTGTTAGACCTCTAATGTAATAATACACACACCTAAAGATAGCTCTAATCAGCCTCAAATTTTCTAGACAATGAGTGGATGAAGGTGAGGGAGTGGTGGCTTTGAGAGGAATTAGAGACAATGAGAGTTTGGAGAGTGTAAAGCTTCAACACATGAAAATTCAAACTTTTGGAGTAACAAAAAAAGAATCTAGTGAAGGTACAATAAGCATAAGATGAAGACGACCATTTTATATGAATATCATTTAATCAAGATTGTGTCATAGGTGAAATAGTTTACATGTCAATCTAATTGTCTACGGGGCACTATTCCAACAATCTCTCACTTGCCCTAAAGCCAATGCCCTATAGCTTTAAAGTCCATCTTCTGAAATGTCTTTTAAAGACTTTTTCCATTAGGGGCTTAGTTAGTGGATTTGCTATATTCTCTTCCAAGGCAACTATATCCACTTAATTGTTGTCTCTATTAATTGATCTTATAGATTAAATGATAACGCATTTACTTATGTTTAGATTACTGATAAGATTGTCTTCAAAAGATAACCATAGGCTCTTGCACACAAGGCACAACATCCAACTCTTGGATGAAGTTTTTCATCTGAACACCCTCCTTTGAAGTTTTTGAAGCTATAATATATTCCACCTCAATGGTAGAATCAAATGTGGTGTTAAGTTTGGAACCCTTCCAACTCACTGCACCACCATTAAGGTGAAATATAAATCCTAAGGTAGATTTTAGGTCATCTTCATTGGATTGAAAACTAAAATCCAAATTCCTCAAGTTTCAATTCTCCATTGCCATATACTAAAAACAAATCCATAGTTCTTCTTAAGTACTTTAGGATTGCTCGCATAGCTAGCTAGTGATGTTCACCAAGGTTGAATTGAAAGTGGCTCATAATGCTTAAAGCATGTGCTACATTCAGCCTTGTACATTGAACGGCATACATTATGCTTCCTATAGCAAATGTACAAGGTATGTGGGACATCCTTTCTTTTTCTTCTTTAGTTTTAGAAGCCATAGACTTGGAGAGACGAAGACTATGTCCCATAGAAAGGAATCCCTTCTTGGATTCTTTCAGACAAAACCTTTTTAGTATCTTCTTAATGTACAGTATTTGAGAAAGCCCCAATATCCTCTTTGATCTATCTCTATAAATCCATATTCCTATTACGACGGATGCTTATTCTAAATTCTTCATGGAGAATTGTGAAGATAACCATGCTTTAATGCACTCTAGCATTTCTCTCTCATTCCCAATGAAAATAATGTCATCAGCATAAAGCACAATAAACAGTATAAAACTCCTACAAGCCTTTTTATACACACAAAGTTCATACACAATTTTGATAAAGCTAAATGATTTGACTGTTTTGTCAAAATATATTTTCTAACTTTGGGATGCTTGTTTATGTCCATAAATAAAGCTTTCGAGTTTGTAAACCATTTGCTCACTCTCTTTGGACGTAAAACCTTATGCTTGCCCCATATAGCTTTCTTTTTCAATGTTTCTATTGAGGAAAGTAGTTTGTATATTCATTCACCATATCTTATAGTAATAATATGCAGCTATAGCAAGCATAAGTCTAATGGACTCAGGCATAGCAATTAATGAAAAGATTTTCTCAAAATTAATACTAAGTCTTTAGGTATAATCTTTTGCCAATAGTCTTGCTTTAAATGTCATTACCTCTCCATCAACTCTTAGCTTTCGCTTATAAATCTACTTGCAACTAATGAATACCATATCGTTTGATAAAACTACCAAAGTCCATACTTTGTTGGATTACATAAAGTTCATTTTGAATTTTATAGCCTCTAGTCAATATCCTAAATCTATATCCAACATAGCTTTCTCATAGATCTTTAGATCACTATTTACTTGGCCCCATGAAGAAATTTGAACCTTTTGAGTTGTTTCTTGATTTGATTTGACTTTCTTAGAGTTTGTTTGCTAAGCTCTTAATGTTCATTTGTTTCTACCACTTGTGGGATTTTATGATCATCTTAAACTTCATCAAGTTCAACGACAATGCTTTGTCTATCTAATAGAAATTTCTTTTCCAAAAAAATGGCATTACTTGAAACAAACACCTTTTGTTCCAAGGGATCATAGAAATAATAACCCAAAGACTCTCTTAGGTATCCCACAAATTTGCACAAGGTGGATCTTGCATCCAACTTGCTTCCCACTAACCTTTTTGATGTATACAAAAAACCCTCAAACTCTTGGAAAAGGTTAAGAAAGTGCTTCACCATACCACATCTCATGTGGTGTCTTTGGCACTGACTTTGAGGGTACTACATTTAGTATCTTGCTGTTATTTGTAAAGCATATTTCCAAAAAGATATAGGCACATTGGTGAAGCTCATTATAGCGATAAGGTACAATTTCTTCTCTTGACTACTCCATTGAATTGGGGTGTGTCGGGTGGAGTTCATTGAGAAAGAATCCCATTTTTCTTTAGATAATCCAAGAATTTGGTACTTAAGTTTTTCTTTCCTCGATCCAATTAAAGAACTTTAATACTAAGTACTTGTTTCTTTTCTACTTCATTCCTATACTTTTTGAACTATTCAAAAGCTTTGGACTTATACTTCATAAGATACACATATCCAAACCTAGTATGATCGTTGGTGAAGGTAATAAAGTATGAATAGCCACCTCTCACACTAACGTTTAGTGCTCCACAAACCCCATGTGGATCAATTTCAAAGGGCTTATAAGACAAAGCATCTAAAATTTGGATAGACTGGAACTAATGATGCATAAATTCAAGGAGTTAGAAATTAATCCGTTTCATAGGCAATCCACATTATATATGGGTAAGTATTAGTGGGTACGTGTTAGATCACTGAAGGCCCACCTAGAGAATCTACTAGATAGCTGAAGTGGCAAATTGGTAGTAGTAAGTTCTTTAGCTTATGCTAGTGAATATAATTATTCCTTTGACCCTAAGGATCCATGGCAACCTTATGTTTGGGTCCTTATATCTTAACTTTTTCTTGACCACCTAGTGGGTCTTTTAGGTTGAGATTGGGTACAAGCTACATAGATATAAGGATTATGAGATCCAAGATAGGATCCATCTCCCCATCATTGTGAAGAATGAGTGCATCTCCTATATATTCTTTAATGATCAATTCAAGGAAATCTTAGGGTAATGTAGTATGACAATTTGGAAAAAAAAAGTTTTTCAAAGATAAGGTCATAAAAAGCAATCAAACATTAGGAATAGGAATATAGTTATTGAAGCTATTAGGAATCCAACGAATACCTATTAGAATAGTGCCTCATAGCCAATTAGATTGGCATGTAAACTATTTTACTTGTGAGATAATCTTGATTGAATAATATTCATAATCAACGGCCATTTTCATCTTATACTTATTTTACTTCACTAGCATTTGGTTGAAGCCCTTAGATCACACAAAATTATAGGATTTGGTCATATACTGGGTGGTGATCATGGAATAAGCCTTACACCATCGTGATCTTAAAATATTCCAAGTCATAAAATCTTATGAGACAAAGCATTTAAGATTCAAATAGACTTGCACTAATGATGCATTAATCTAAAGAGATGGATATTGCTCCATTTCATGAGCGATCCATGTTAAACATAGGTGCATGTTAGTGGGTGCTTCTTAGAGAAAAAGTTTACTGAAGGCCCACCCGAAAAATCTACTAGATAGCTATAGTGGCAAGTTCTCCAACTTATGTTGGTGCATATAATTACTCCTTTAAACTGAGGATCCATAGTAACCTTGTGTTTACATTCTCATGCTTTGACTTTTCCTTTATCACTTTGTGGGTAATAGAGGTTGAGATTGGATATGAATTACTTAGATCTGGAGATTTGTGAGATCCAAGATGGGATCCTTCTCCTCATTGTTGTGAAGGACAAATGCACTCCTATGTAATCTATAATGATCAATTACAATGAGTCCTTGCGCAAAGCAGTATGACAATTTGAAAAAGGATGTTTCCAATGATGAGATCATAAGCTAGAATTGAATATTGGGATTAGAAACATAGTTATCAAGGTTATTAAGGAGCCAACAAATATCTTGCTCTTGGCCTCTTTTGAGATATAGGAAATGGAAAGACCATATTTGTATGGCAAGCATAGAGCTAGAATTGTTAACCAAGAGTATATTCATTTCAACCAATTAGTTGGGTTCCATAGGCTTGAGGCTAGACATTGACCATGGAGATTGGATATACTTCAATTAATGGAGATTAATTAAATTGGGTTATTAGTTTAAAAGAGTTTAAACTAATGTGAATATTTCAATATTCAAAATATCACAAGAGTTGTAAGCCCATGCCCAATGAGTGGAAGAATCTAATGGATCACATACAAAAGCCTAATGGAACTTCTATTTGACGAAGGAAATTTTCTAGGAGTTAGAAAATTCTTCATGATTGATTTTAGGGAGAAAAACAGTTGGCAAATTTTTAGTCATTTTAACTTGATTAACTTAATTGTTAAATTGATCAAAATAATTTAAGGAGTTAAATTAAACCAATTAAATTGAGTTAATCTAATTGATGCCATATGACAATTAATTAGTCAAGTTAACTTAAGGAGCTAAGTCAACACCTTCTAACTTGACAAGTTAAGTTAGTTGACTTAAAAAGTTAAGTCGAGACCAATTGATTAAATTAAATAGTTAATTTAGTCAATGTGAGGAGTTAATTTTGGGTGGAAATCCAAATGATGGAGTTCATTCAAGGTGGATTTAGAATTTATTTAAATAACATTTCATAAGATGAAATGAAGATTCTGAATGAAATTCATATTTCATATGCAACTAGCTTGTTTAGTTGGCACCCCACCTCAGGGGAGGTGAGATGTCAACTTGCATCCCACCTCCTCCTCTATAAATAGAGAAGGTGTCCAGTCACATTGCTTAATGAATGCTAGATTCTCTTTTTACCTCCAAATGTGTGATCCACTCATGTGTTGAAGTTTGACACGTTTTCTTCAACATCCCCTCCATTTTTTGGCCTTCATCACTTATTCATCCTTTGGTGATATATCTGACTAGAGGCCAATTTAAGCTTGCCTTTGTTGTGTGTATCATCACATTAGAGGCTTCATGATTAAGGAGCTTTGCTTTTGATAGATCCACTGCAGTGCTGAAAGTTTGGAGGCATTTTTGGTGAACTTTCCAATTTCTATTTTTGTTAAAACTTTTACTGGAGATCCTCAAGGATGTTTAGGAGTTTTTATCCAAATTTCAGCTCAATCAAATGTAATTTTCTAGGGCAATTGCTACCAATGCTCTGTTGCACCAGATTGTGATAGTTTTGAAGAGTTCAACCTTGTCATCAATTTCTTCCTTTGATTTAAGTGATCTAGTATTATTAAGCTCAAAATCCATCTTAATAGCATGGTTATATAGCCATAATATCATGATGGTAGTAGCAAGTTCTCTAACCTATGATAGTGCATATAATTACTTCTTTGATTTGAGGTTCCACAGTAATCTTGTATTTGGGTCCTTGTGCCTTGATTTTGCTTCGACCATGTAGTAGGTTGCTCAGGGCTTAGGTTGGGGCACAAGCTACCTAAGTATGGACATTGGTAAGTTTGAAGACTGGATCTATTTTGCCCGCCTACGAAGAATGTTAAAGTAGTACCCCACAACCAATTAGATTGGCATGTAAACTATTTCACTTATGATACAACCTTAATTAAATGATATTTACTATAAATGGCCATTTTTATGTTATGCTAATATTACTTTACTGACATTTGGTTGGAGCCCTTAGATCATACAAGACTATGGGACTTGGCCATGCACTATGTTGGAATAGCACCCTGCAAGCCAATGGGATTAACCTTGTATAAACTATTACCCTGTAAAATAATCTTGATTGAATGATATTCTCTATATGGCCACCTTCATCTTATGCTCTATTATACTTCACTTGCATTTGGATGAAGCCTTTAGATCACCTAAGACTATGGAACTTGATTTGGTGACCATGGAATAAGTCTCACACGGTCATGATCTTAGAACTTCCAAGTCATAGGATCTTATGAGATGGGACATCTAAGATTCGAATAGGCATGCACTAACAATGCATAAATCTAAGGGTTGGAGATTGCTCCATTCCATGAGCAACTGTATAAGATATGGGTGCATGTCAGTAGGTGTTTATTAGAGAACAAGGTATTAAAGACCCATCGGAGAATCCACTAGATAGGTGAAGTGGCAAGTCGGTAGTGGCTAGTTCTCTTACTTATGCTAGTGCATATTATTAGTCCTTTGACTTGAAGATCCATGGTAACCTTGTGTTCGATCCTCATGCTTTGACTCATTCTTGACCACTTAGCGAGTCTTTCAGGTTAAGATTGGGTATGAGCTACTTGGTATGGAGGTTTGTGAGATCTAAGATGGAATTTGACTCTTCGCTACAATCAAGGGCAAGTACATTTCCTATGTGTTCTATAATGATCAATTATAAGAAATCCTTGCGCAAGGTAGTGTGATAATTTGGAAAAAATGTTTTCCAAAGGTGAGGTCACACAAATGGATTCTAACATTAAGAATAGAGACAAAGTATCAAAGCTAATGAGGAGCCAACAAATATCTTGCCCTAGGCCTCTTTTGAGAGATAAGAGACAAAAGGACTATATTTGCATGGCATGCGTAGAGCGATAATGGTTCTCCAAAATATTCATTTTGGCTAATTAGTTAGGCTCCATGGGCTTGAGGTTGGATATTGACCATGGATATTGGGTTCTCTTCAATTAATGAGATTAATTGAATTGAGTCGACTAGTTTAAAATGAGTTTTAAACTAGAATGAATATAAGATATTCAAAAATCGCAATGAGTTGTAAGCCCATGTTCAATGAATGGTAGAACCTATAGGATCACATATAAAATTCAATTAGCTTCCTAATTGATGGAGAGAATTTTCTAACAAGTTAGAAAAGGGATCTCTCTATCCCAATGGACCAAATTTTGGTGCCAAGTTTGAAGGTCAATTTTGGCTTGATTGATTTAAGTGTTAAATTAATCAACTAATTTAAAGAGTTAAATTAAGCCAATAATTAGTGAGTTAATTACTTGGTGCCCACATGACCATTGGTCAAGTTAACTTAAAGAGTTAACAATTGAGCTTAAAAAGTTAAGCTAGTTTGACTTGAAGAGTTAAGTCAAAGCATAATTAATTAAATTAAAGAGTTTAATTTGATTAATTAGGAGGAATGCATTTTTCGAGGGAAGACTCAAATGATATTTGAGATGGCATCTTAATTAATTTGAAATGAGATTCCAAATGTAATTAAGATGCAAATAAAATTCAAATGAAATTTGGATTCCTTTTTCCACCTAAGCACCCCTTGGCTGCCACCCCTCTTCCTCATGGAATGTGTGATGCCACCTTGGCATCACAAAAATTCACATATATATATAGTTAGGGAGTCAGCCAAAGAGAGATTTAGATGTGCCAAAAGGTGTGAAGGATTAGATTCTTCATTTCCCTCCAAAATAACCCTTTTTGCAAGCTAGCATTCCATGAGTTGAAGGCTAAGCTTCTTTCTTCCTCCTCCTACCAATTTTTAGCCTTTTCCATTTTCAATTATCTAGTTATATTCCAGCTTATAAAGTAGAGAATTAGGAAGTCTTATTGGTGTGTGGACTATTTCAATAGAGGCAAGACGTGTGCCTTGCTCTGTTTCTGAAGAGCTCTCTGCATGAGGTCCGACTTTGCGATTTTCTATAGGATGATTCAGATGGCCAATAGATCTAAATTTTTTGAATAGAGATTCTCCAAGCTGTTAGCTATCTCCAGTAATTTTTCCAGACGTTTTGGAGGTGATTTGGAAGGGTGATCATCGCAATCCTTTTGTTGTGCAGTGAACAGGCAGATTCTGGAACTGGTGAAGTGTTCACTAGTTTCTTCTTAGATTTGCTTATCAAGGTAATCCTCTATCTAAATCTAAATCCAAGGAATGATTATATCCTTGTCTTTCTTGTAGGCACTAGTTATTTTATGTTTTGAAATTTTGATTTTAGATCCTAGTGCCTATCTTGCTTTCAAGTGGCATCGGAGCCTAAATCATACTTAGATTTGGATTTTGCTTGGTTGATTGATTCATGTGATGGATTGATCTTCATCACCATATTCTCGATTCAAATGATGGATTGGAGAATTTGGTTGATTTGCATGTAGCTCCTTGATTGATGAATTAAAAGCATGCTAATATGCAAGTTAAACATTAATTCATGTAGTTAGTTTGTTTTAATTCATATGATTAATGTTGAAAAGTGATTTGGCATTAATTTATGTTATATGTAGACATAGCATGTTGCTTTATGACTGGAAGAGTTTTGGTCTATTTTGAATCCAATATGATTGGAATTGTGTTGGAGATTATTTGAAGAATTTTGATTCTTACTTATTCTAATTTTTGAAAGCATGTTTGAGCACTTGTATTTCTAGTTTTAAAAGGTGTTTTGCATCTAGAAATTGATATGAAATGTGTGTTATGATGTTGACAACATGTGCTAAAATTGTCGGTGCATGAAAGTTGAGTGGAGAACATACTTAGCAAACATTAAACCTCAAATGCCAAGGTTGCCGACACAGCCTAGGCGCTAGCCGAGTAGCATGTACACACCGTGCACACAGGCTGCCCAGCCATGCACCAAGGGCTGCTAGGCAGCCCGATTTCGAGGGTGTTTGGTGTGCTTTTAGTTGTTTTCTCAACTCCTTTAATGCTCAGCAAGTTTTTGCACCACGCACATTAGTTGCACAAGTGTTGTGCTATGTCTCAAAATTATGTTTAACATATTTGAATGCTTTTGAAAATTGGTTAAGGTTGATCTCCAATTTATGACATAAGTGTTATGCTTGATTCAATTATTTTTTATGAGATAAGCTTCAATTGTTGGAATTAATTGTTAATTCTAGATTTATTTATTGTTCATTTAATTGTTCAATGAATGATGAATGAATAAGGATGATCATGAGCCTTTTAAATTGATTTTATTCATTTCAAAGCTGTTGAAATGGGTTTATTAAATGGGGCTTGCATGCCTCTTGTTCTATCTTGTAAAAGTTATGAGAGTAGAACCACTAGATGTGAATATTTCCATTTCATGTAAATGTTGCATGGATCAACGAGTCCAATGGAGGCATGAAGGCCAATTGAAGACCCATGAATGTATGGGATACACTCATGTAATAGTTTAGTTTAATTCAACCCACTTAAAATCAACTAAAGTGATGTATCCATGGCTCTAAGTGTATCATTTAGTTAAGCTCATGGTCATCCCACCCTAGAAGCATGTTAGGCTTTTTACTTATTTGTGCTTTCCATATCCTATTGTTGTATAAGGTGTATGATTAGGATATAGAGAACCTAAATAAAAAGATAAAACGATTAGATCTTTGCAAGCAAAAACTTTCACTTAAAACATCTAAGTAATTTGGACTATAGAATCTTTAAAAGGTTGAAAAGTTCCAGTCAAAATTTTAGCCCAAATAGAGAAATCTATCCGAGGGAAAAATAGTGGTGATCCTGCTACACCAGTGAAGTTTGACACTTGCTCTTTAAATTTTCTGCTTTCACCAAGGTATTTTCCCTTTCTAAATTTGAATCCTATGCATGTCTAATTCCTTGTGGTGTTATGTGAGCGAGTTTATTCAAATTTTTTTGAAAATATTTGGATCCTAGTGCCATAAAAACCTTCAGAAGCAACCTAAGAAAAGTTTTTGAAGGATCAAGAAGAAGACTAAGACTGATGCAAACTATTACCACTTTGGTGAAAAAGGGCATTAGAAGAGGGACTGCAAGGCCTATCTTGCCTTTGTAATTCATTATAGGGGATGGAAAAGAGAAGGAGTTTGCGCGAGGGGGATATGATCTTTCACCTGGGAAATGGGGTAAGAGTTGCAAACCATGGTCCAAGGCATTATTAAGTTGGAACTTTGAGAATTCTAGTATTTTGTTTAATCTAGTTTATTATATACCTAATCTTGTGAAGAATATTTTTTCAATTCCCATTCTTAATAGTGAAGGATTTGGTTTTTCTATATCAAATGGGATTTTGAAAGCATTAAAGAATGGTTCTTTGATTGCTAAAGGTACATTGATCAACAAGTTATACATACTTGATTCTCAAACTTCACTAATGCATATTCAATCAAACAAAAGAAAATTGAATAAGCAAGAAAATGTCCTTCTTTGGCATGCTAGACTAGGGCATATCTCCAAAAATAGGATGAACAAGACGAAAATTCACAAAACACCGAGAGTTAGTGGCATTGAGGACTTTCCTACTTATGAATCTTGTTTAAAAGGAAAAATAACCAAGGCTCTTTTTGTAGGATAAACGGGGTGCTCCAAAAATCCTTTGGATTTGATCTATATGGATGTTTGTGGTCTATTAAGAGTTAATGGGAGAAAAAGCTATTCTTACTTCATCACCTTCACTGATGATTATAGTCAGTTCAGACTTGTGTATCTTATGAAGTACAAGTTCGAACCCTTTAAAAAGTTCAAAGAGTACAAGAATGAAATAGAAAAGTAAAAGGGACTTAGTATTAAAGCCCTTCGATTGGATCAAGAAGGTGAATACTTAAGTACCAAATTCTTAGATTATCTAAAGAAAAATGGAATTCTCTCTTAATGGACTCCACTTGGCACACCCCAGCATAATAGAGTGGTCAAGAGGAGAAACCGTACCCTATTGGACATGATACATTCTATGATGAGCTTTTTCAATGTGCCTATATCCTTTTGGGGATTTGCCCTAGAAACGGTGGCGAGGTTACTAAATATAATACCTTCAAAATTCGTGCCAAAAACATCATATGAGATATGGCATGGCAAGTTTGTGGGATACCCTAGAGTGTCTAGGGGTTATTACTTCTATAATCCCATGGAACAAAAGGTGCTTGTTTCAAGGAATACCTACTTTTTGGAAAAAGAATTTCTATTGAATAGAAAGGGCGTTGTTGTTGAACTTGATGAAGTTTAAGACCATCAAGAAATCCCATAGATGGTGAAAACAAAAGAATTGCAAAAGCCTCATACACAACCTCTAAGAAGGTCGGACTGGATCAAGAAGCAACCCTACTTCCTGAGACAAGACAATTGAATAATGATCCGAAGACCTATGAGAAAACTATATCAGACATAGATTCGGGACGTTGGCTAGAAGCTATGAGATTCAAAATAGACTCCATATACTCAAACAAAGTGTGGACTTTGGTAGATCCACCAAAGGGAATAGTTTTCATTGGTTGCAAGTGGATCTATAAGCAAAAGCTTGGAGTAGTAGAGAAGTGGTGACTTTTAAACAGCGACTAGTGGCAAAAGTTTACACTCAATGACCCGGTATTGATTTCGAGGAAACCTTTTCATCATTATTATGCCTAAGTCCATCCAAATTTTACTTGCTATAGCCACATATTATGACTATGAGATATGGAAAATGGATGTAAAAACTGCTTTCCTCAATGGTGACATTGAAGAAGAAATCTACATGGAGCAACTACAAGGTTTTATATCTAAAGAGAGTGAGCAAAAGGTTTACAGACTCCAGAGATCCATTTATAGACTCAAACAAGCATCCTGAAGTTGGAACATACATTTTGACAAAACAATCAAATTATTTGGCTTTATCAAAAATGTGTATGAGCTATGTGTGTATATGAAGGCCAATGGGAGTAGTGTACAATTTATTATGCTCTCCGTCAATGATATTCTTCTTATTGGGAATAAGGTAGGAATGTTAGAGTATACTAAAGCATGGTTATCTACTCAATTCTCCACGAAGGATTTAGGAGAAGTATCCTACATATTAGAAATATGTATCTAAAAAGATAAATCAAAGAGAATGCGGGGGCTTTTCCAAACCCCATACATTGACAAAATACTAAAGAGTTTTAGTATAAAAGAATCCAAGGGAGGATTTCTTCCCATGGGACATGGCATTTATCTCTCAAAGTTTATGGCCCCCAAGATTGAGGAAGAGAAATGAAGAATGTCTCGCATACCTTTTGCCTCCGCTATTGGAAGCATAATGTATATAGTTCAATATACTAGATTGGATGTGACAAACTCACTAAATGTTATGACTAAGCTGCAATCCAATCTTGATGAGAGTCACTAGATAGCTGTAAAAGCAATCCTTAAGTACTTAAGAAGAACTAAGGATATGTTTTTAGTATACGATAGTAGAGAATTTAAACTTGAAGGGTTTTCGGATTCAAGTTCCTATCCAATGTGAAAGACCTCAAATCCACTTTTGGATTCATATTTTGCCTAAATGGCGGTGACGTAAGTTGGAAAAATTCCAAACAAGATACCATGGCCGACTCTACCATAGAGGTAGAATATATTGCGGCTTTAGAAGCCACAAAGAAAGGTGTTTAGATGAAAAGCTTCATTCAAGAGTTGAATATAGTACCTAGCATTATTGAGCCGATTGTTGTCTTTTGCGACTACGACAGGGCAGTAGCACAAGCTAAAGAGCCAAGATCTCATTAGCAATCCAAGCACATTTTAAGGCAATATTATTTGATCCGAGAGATCATTGATGGAGACAACATTTGAGTGGAGAAAATTACCTTGGAAAAGAACTTAGCAGATCTATTGACTAAACCCTATCACAAACAGTCTCTGAAGGACCTCTTGAGAAGATAGGTCTCAAGGCCATGAGGCATTGGCTTTAGGGCAAGTGGGAGATTATTTAAATAGTGCCCCGCAAGCCAATTAAATTGGCCTTGTAAACTATTTCATTGTAAGATGATCTTAATTGAATAATATTTAATATATGGTCATCTTCATCTTATGCCCATTAATTTCTTCACTTGCATTTAGATGAAGCCTATAGATCACAAAAGACTATGGGATTTGGTCACACAGTGGGTGGTGATCATGGAATAAGTCCTACATGATCGTGATCTTAAATCTTCCAAGTCATAGGATCTTATGAGATAGGGCATCTAAAATTTAGATAGACTTGCACTAATGATGCATAAATCCAAGGGTTAGATGTTGCTCCATTCCATGAGTAATCCCATATAAGATATGGATGCATATTAGTAGGTGCTCTTTGGAGAATAGAGATTCTCACTTAAACTTAACTTTTGAAGCATGTTTGAGCACTTGAATTTTTATTTTTGAAAGGTTTTTTAAATCTATAATTTCGTCTATATAATGTGTGATTCGATGTGTAAGAGGTGTCCTAAAATTTTTGGTGCACAAAAGTTAAGTCAAAAATGGCTTGACTTGGTCCCAACCCCAAAACAAAGGCACTATCATGCTGTGGTATGGCACTGTCAGGGCAGCAGACATATTAAAGGTCCACATGAAGCCTAGCCACATACCTAGCCTAGGTAATAATGGCTAGTTTAGGAAAGGATGAGTTCTGAGCCTATTTTTATGTTTCTTAAGTGACCAAAAGTGTTCTAAATCACACACAATAGATGCAGAAATGTTGTGCAATTTCACAAAGTTATGTTTAACATTTTTTATTACTTCTAAAATCTTGTTAAAGTTGATCTCCAATTATGAGGGATAATTGTTATGATTGTTTTTGCCTAGCTAATTAATTGTTTATGAGAAAAACACTTAATTGTTGGAATTGAATATCAATTCTTAGTTTATTTATTGTTCATTTAAATGTTGAATAAATGATGAATGAATGGTGATGATCTAAGCCTTTAAGATTGATTTTATTTGTTTCAAGTTGTTGAAAAGGGTTACATTAAATTGGGACTTGCATGCCTGTTAATTCTACCTTGTAAAAGTTATGATAGTAGCATTACTAGGAATGAGGATTTCTTTCTCTTGTAAATATTACAAGGAGTAAGGAAGACCAATGAAGGCTTGAAGACCCATGAATGTATGAGATACACTCATGTAGTAGCTAGGTTTAATCAACCAACTTAAAATCAACTAAATGGTGCACCTATGGCTCTAAGTGCACCACTTAGTTAAGGTTCATGGTCATCCCACCCTAGGAGCATGCTAGGTACATTTACTTATTTATGTTTTTCATATCCTATTGATGTATGAGATGCATGGTTATGATATAGAAAACTAAATAAGAAGACACAATTGTTGAGACCTATGCAAGCAAGAAAATCCCCCCACTTAGAAAGTCTAAGTGTATTCAAATATCAAGTCAAAATAGATACAAATTAAAATGAGTTTTAATTAATTCATACCTTCTACCAATAGTATATGACATGACGACATTGATATCTTTGTGTGATGCACTCATCATGAGGACCACACCTAGCCAGAAAGTTGTAATTATATACTTAGCATAGGATGCATCTTTGATTTAATGTTTCTCTTATGTGGCTTACATCACGTGGCATGACTTGGAGTGATCTTGAATCAAAGTTTAATTGATAGGTCTAACTTGACAACTTGTAATGTAAAGGTCATCCATCAAGGGGATCTAAATGAAAAATGAGTCTAAATATATCAAGGGTTGTATAGAGATGCAATTAACAAAAGTTGCTTACCTTTGAATCAAATCTTAGTGGGCCACATCCATCCATATGGATCAAATTCAATGGATTTGTGGAGTGCTCCATTTGTCCTACAAATGGAGCCTTTAGTCAGATTTCCCTTCAAACAAAATTCAAAAGTAGAAAGGTCCTCAATGCTACTAACATTTAGTACTTTGAGAGCTTCTAACTTGCTCATTCTATTTTTAGAGATATGCCCAAGTTTGGTATGCCAAGGAATGGCATCTTCTTGGATATCTAAGTTTCTTACTTTGTTGAAAGTGCATTAGTGATAGTTGAGAATCCAATACATATAATCCATTGTTAATCGTATCATAAGCAATTAAAGAACCTATTCTTTAATGCCCTAAATCTCCCATTTGCTATAGAAGAATCAAATCCTTTGCCATCCAAAATGGGAATTGGAATAATATTCTCAATAATATATGGTACATTATAACAAAGGTCCAATACAAATATGCAATTCTCTAAGTCTAACTTATTATACGCCTTCGGCTTTGGTCACAACTCTAGCTCCTTAGTCAAGGCGGTGGATCATATCCATGTCACTTAGTTTTATTCTTCTTTCTTATTCTTTGCAACAACTTACAAAGATAAGAACCACATGTGATATCATATATCCATGAGGAAAAATTTATTCTAAATGCACTTCAACAAAGTGCAAACCCTTTTTAAGAGGTAAAAGGTATCTCTTGCTAATAGCTTCCAATGGCCTATCTAGCTAAAGTAGAAACAAATAATATCGACTATTTTATCTATAATCTTCTTGACTCCTCCAAATGCCTTTAATGGTTGTTTTCCCTTGGAGAGAAAACCTTTCTTCCTTTTACCTCTCTTTCCTTCTTGATCAACACTTTGACCAATAAACTCGACAAGGATATGAGGATCAAATTGTCATAGGGATCATTGTTCATCACTGCATCCAAATAGAAAAAGCTTCTCCAAGCCTAATCATCTTTAGACTATAGTTGATGACACATGACTTCACATCCATCTTGGCTTGAAAAGTTTCCTTTGACAGCATAAATTTCTCATACCTCATTTACTTTACAACTCTTGTAAACTTTAACCAATGTATTATTCATGTGTCCTTGAGAATTTTGAAGTTTGTAGATATCATCATGAGACTATGGGATAGGACAATCCTAAACCCAATTTGTGAACTTTTCACATGTCTCTCGATCTACTATAATCCCCATGGGATTAAGAGCACCTTGATATAGGACATATATCCACTTGTAAGAATCTAGAATGATTTTCAAAGTTAAGTTAATCATGGAAGTTTGGCCCAATTGGTTTATTGGTTTCCAAAATAACATTGAGTGGAATACTAAGCCACTCTTGAGATTTCAAAAATCATCAAAGATGAAAAAGAGAATATAAGCATGTGATTGAATTTGATATTGAAAACATGTTTATGGTCTTTCAAGCATATTTTTCTCCTACTATTTTATCAAATTCTTCACCCCCAAGAGGAATTTGAAAATTCATATTTTCTAGTGAGAATCAAGACCCCAATGACTTGCTAGTGGACCCCCATGACTGAATGCCATCCACGAGCAACCAAAGGATAAGCAACTTTTGCTAATTCCATCTCATGCAATTTTTCCTCACTTTCCACATAAACCTACGCAACCGTGCACCATCTATACTACAAAGTGTTAAGTAAAACCTACCAATCATTCTTTATCTTAAGCCAGCCTTACGACATCCCCCATGACCAAGTGCTAATGTGTAAAGATTCTTAAGTCAAAGGTGCATCTCATGCTAAGTGCATGCACATATCTTTCCTCCTAAGTGTAACCTTCGTGATTGAGTGCTATCGCACAAAATCAGTAGTATCGGCATAGCATACACTATTGGTAAAAAGGCTTGGATTAATTAAAACTCTTTTAATTAGTATCCATTTTGACTTAATATTTTAGAAACACTTAGACATTCTAAGTGGAGGATTTTGCTTGCAAAAATCTCATCATTTTATTTTCTTATTAAAGTTTTCTATATCCTAATCTATGCATCACATACATTAATAGGATATGAAAAGCATAAATAAGTAAATTTGCCTAGCATGCTTCTAGGGTAGGATGACCATGAGCTTAACTAAGTGATGCACTTAGAACTATAGATGCATCACTCAATTGATTTTAAGTGGGTTGATTAAACTAAACTATTACATATGTGTATCCCATATATTCATGGGTCTTCAAACCTCATTGGATCCTCATTGCTCATTGCAACTTTTACAAGAGAAAGAAAATCTCACTCCTAGTGATTCTACTCTCATAACTTTTACAAGATAGAAAGAGAGGCATGTAAGCCCCATTTTAATACAACTCCTTTCAACAACTTGAAATAAATAAAATCAATATTAAAAGACTCATAATCATCCCCATTCATTCATCATTCATTCAACAACTAAATGAATAATAAATAAATCAATAATTGATATTCAATTCCAACAATTAAATGCTTATCTCATAAACAAATAATTGGTCAAGCATAAAATTTATGCAATAAGTTGGAGATTAACTTTAACAAGATTTTAGAAGCAATCAAAAATGTCAAACATAGCACAAAACTTATGCATCCATAACACATGATTTAACGTCATTTCTAGCTACTAACGGAGCCAAAAAGGTAACTCAAAACCTGCCCAACCCATGACCGAGCACCCCTAACAGAGGCAAGTGTGTGGCTAGGATGTGACACTCGGTCACTACCCTGCCATCATACTAAGGTTGGCAGCAACCCTTGTTTGGGGTCAAAGGCACTTCAAGCATATTTTTAGCTCAACTTTGGTGTACCAAAAATTGTAGAACTCTTTCTAAACATAAAATCACATATTATGGACCAATTTATAGATTTATAACTCCTTTTAAAACTGAAAATTAAAGTGCTCAATCATGCTCCAAAAATTCAAGTCTCCAAAAATCACCTACCAAACTCCAATCTCATTGGATCCAAAAATGACCAAAACTCTTTCAGCTATAAATCAACATGCTATATCAACAAATAACATCATTTAATGCTAAATCAACGTTCAACATTAATAGATATGAATTTAAACATACTAATCATATGAATCAACACTTAAATCACATAATAGCATGCTTTCAATTCATCAAGCAAAGAGCCACACACAACATCAATCAAATACTCCAATCCATCATATGAATCAAGAATTTGGTGATTTTGATCAATTCATCACAAAAATCAATCAATCAAAAATCCAAAATATAGCATGATTTAGGCTCTGATACCACTTGAAAGTAAGAATAGCACTAAAATCCAATAATTAAAACTTCAAAATCTAAAATTAACTAGGCTACTCAAGCAATCAAGAATCTAAACATGCTATAGATCTATATTTGGAAGGAGGAATACCTTTTTTAGCTCAAAAACAAGCAGGAAAGTGTGAACACTTTACAATTCCAGAAACTATTGAGAACTGGCACAGTGAAATTGATCTATTGTTATGACCCGCACACCAATTGAATCTTTCAATTTCTCCTAACTATAAGCTGGAATGAGAGAGGATAAAGATGATGGAAGAGGTTGATTTTCAAGTAGGGAAGAAGAACAAATGAAAAGCTTCAACACATGATGCAATGCAGAGAGAGAGAGAGAGAGAGAGACTTTGGAAGAAAAATACAAAGAATCTTATTCTTAGAGAGAGAGACTTTGGAAGAAAAATACAAAGAATCTTATTCTTCACACCAATTGTTATATGTCTAATCCACATACCCTCTATATCTATATATAGATGATGAAAGGTGTGATACAAGTTTGCATCACACCTTCCTCAAGGTGGGCAGCCAACTCGATATTCCAAGGTAGCAAATTCAAATTCAAGTCCAACTTGAATTTCATATGCATTTTAATTTCATTTGGAATCTAATTCCAAATTAATTAAGATTTTAAGTCAAATGAACATTTCATTTAAATTTTCCCTCCAAAAAGTATTATTTTTATTAATTAAATTAAACACTTTAATTTAATTAATTAACCTTTGATTTAACTCTTAAACTAAACAAGCTTAACTCTTAAGCTTAACCAATTGATGGTCACTTTGGCACTAATTAATTAACTTCTTAATTATTGATCTAATTTAACTCCTTAAATTTGTTAACTAATTTGATACTTAAATTAATCAAGCAAAGATTGAACATCAAATTGAGCACCATGAAAATGGGTCATCAATGAGGTATTTTCTAACACTTAGAAAATTGCACCATCAAGTTTGGAAGTTAATTAGCTTTTGTGTGTGACCCAACAAGTTCTACCATTCATTGGACATGGACTCACAACTCCTTGTGACTTTTGAATATCTTATATTCGTTTTAGTTTAAAACATTTTTTAAACTAATTGACTCGATTCGATCAATCGCATTAATTGAAGAGTACTCAATCTCCATGATCGATGTCCAACCTCAAACCCATAGAGCCCAACTATGTGTCCAAAATGAATGTTTCGGAGAACCATTGTAGCTTTATGCGTACCATGTAAATATGGTCCTTCTATCTCCAATCTCCAAAAAAAGGCTTAGGGTAAGATATTTGTTGGCTTCCCAATAGCGTCAATATTATGTCTTTACTGTCAATGTTCGATTTTGTTGTGTAACCTCATCTTTGAAAAACTCTTTTTCTAAATTGTCACACTACCTTGCGCAAGAATTTTTGGGAATCAATCATTATAGACTGCATTTGAGATGTACTCACCCTTCACAAAGACAATGAGTTAGATTCTATCTTAGATCTCACAAACCTCCAAGCCAAATACCTCATACCTAATCTCAACCCAAACAGCCCACTAGGTGACCAAGGATAAGTTAAAGCATGAGGACTAGACATAAGGTTACCATGAATTCTTATGTCAAAAGACTAATAATATACACTAGTGTAAGCTGGAGAACTTGCCACTACTGACTTGCCGCTCCGACTATCTAGTGGATTTTCTTATGGGTTTTCAATGCATTATTATCTAACAAACACCTACTCACATACACCCGTATCTCATATGATATTACCCATGAAATAGGACAACATCCAACCCTTAGATTGATGCATCTTAGTGCAAGTCTATTTGAATCTTAGATGCCTTATTTCATATGATCCTATGACTTGGAAGATTTAAGATCACGACCATGTAAAACTTATTTCATGATCACCACCCAATGAACTAATAAAGTTCCATAGTTTAATGTGACCTAAGGGCTTTATCTAAATGCTTGTGAAGAAATAATGCGCATAAGATGAAGATGGCTATATTGAGAATATCATTCAATCAAGATTGTTTTGCAAGAAAATAGTTTTACAAGACCAATCTAATTAGCTTGCCGGGCACTATTCCAGCAAGAACATGAACATATTTTTTAATATCAATATTCAATCATATGTTTATACTCTTCTTTTCACCTTTTGTAGATTTTTGAAAACTCAAATTCAAAATGACTAAAAATCCACTCCGTGTTATTTTGGAAACTAACAAGCTAACTGGGCCAAACTTTTGTAATTGGTTGAGAAACATGAAGATTATTCTAGATTCCAAAAAAAGGACATATATCCTCGATAAAGTTTGCCGAACACTATTGGAGATTTCAAAAATCTACAAGAGGCAAGAAAAAGTATAAGCATGTGATTGAAAATTGATATTAAAAACATGTTCATGGTCTTTCAAGCATGTTTTTCTCCCACTATTTTATCAAATCCTTCACCCCCCTTAAAAGAATTCAAGAAATCTTATTTTCTACTAAGAATCAAGATCCTAAGGACTTGCAAGTGGACCCCCGTGACTGAGTGCCGTCCACGAGCAATTAAAGGGTAAGCAACTTTTTCTACTTGTATCTCATGCAACTCTTGATGTATTTTGCCTCACTTTTCATATAGACCCACGAGATTGTATGCCATCTATACTACTTAGTGTCTAAGTCCAACCCACCAATCAAACTTTATCTCAAGAAGGCCTCACAACATCCCCCGTGATCAAGTGCCAATGTGTAAGGGTTCCCAAGTCAAAGGTGCATCTTATGCTAAGTGTATGCTCATAGCTTTCCTCCTAAGTGTGACCCCCATGACCGAGCGCCATCTCAAAAAATTGGTAGCATCGTAATGGCATACACTATTGGTGGAAAGCTAGGATTAATTAAAACTCTTTTAATTTGTATCTATTTTGACTTAATATTTGAAAACACTTAGACATTCCAAGTGGGGAGATTTTGCTTGCAAAGATCTCATCATTTTTTTTTATCTTTTTATTTAGGTTCTTTATAGATTAATAGGATATGAAAAAAGTAAATAAGTAAATAGTCTAGCATGCTCCTAGAGTCGGATAACCATGAGTCTAACCAAGTGATGCACTTAGAGCCATAAGTGCATCACTTCGATTGATTTTAAGTGGGTTGAATTAAACTAAACTATTATATTAGAGTATCCCATACATTCACGGGTCTTCAAATGGCCTCCATTCCTTCATTGGACTTCTTGCTTCATGCAATATCTACATAAATGGAAATCCTCACTCCCAGTAGTTCTACCCTCATAACTTTTACAAGATAGAACAAGAGGCATGCAAGCCCCATTTAATACAACCCATTTCAACAATTTAAATAAATAAAATCAATATTAAAGGCTCATGATCATCCCCATTCATTCAACATTTAAATGAACAATAAATAAACCATGAATTAACATTCAATTCCAACAATTAAATGCTAATCAAATTAACAAATAATTGGTCATGCAAAAACAAGCATAACATTTATGCATCATATTTTTGCAATATTTGGAGATCAACTTAAACAAATTTTAAAAGTAATTAAATGTGTCCAACATATTTTTTGAGAGTTTGCACAACATTTGCGCAACCATTATGTGTGTTTCGACATAACCTTGGTCACTAAAGGAACCTAAAAAGCTCAAAATTCACTCAAGACCAAACAAGGCACTGCTGGCTAAGGCAAGCTCAAGGTGGGCAGCAACCAATCAGTCACAGCTTTGCCAAGAGCTGCCAACTATCGACAACACCCCTGTTTTAGGGTCAAGTGCAAATCAAGCCATTTTTGGCTCAATTTTTGTGCAGCAAGATTTTTAGAACAACTTCTAAACATCAAAGCACACAATATGGTTGAAGATTTCAGATTAAAACACCTTTTAAAACTGAAAAATCAAGTGCCCAAAGATGCTTGAAAAATAAGTTTAAGCAAGAATCATATTCTTCAAAAATCTCTAATCATATCAAATCTTATTGGACCCAAAAATGACCAAAACAACTTAAGGCCATTCATAACCTGCCATATCAAAATATAACATTCATCAATGCCAAATCAAAAATTCAACATCAAAAAATTGAATCAAAATATGCTCGTCATATGATTTAACAATTAAAGCACACAATAGCATTATTCAATCCATCAATCAAGGAACCACGAGAAAGATCATCCATACACTCCAACCCATCAGATGGATCAAGTGCATTGTGATTTCAATCAGTTCTTCACAAAAACTAATCATCCAAGCCAAGCAAAATCCAAATCCATGCATGAATATGACTCTGATACCACCTGTAGGTTTGTGTAGCAATAGGGTCCAAATATTTTCACAAAAACTAAAAAAACTAGTCCACACAAACACTCCAAGGATCAAAACATGCATGAAATTCAGATTTGGGAATGGAAAATACCTTGGTGATGGCAAAAATGAAGAGCAAGAATCAAAATCTTCCCTACCATCAAATGAGCTCTTCACCAACGCAGCAGAATCACCATCATTTTTCCCTTGGATAAACTTCTCTAATAGGGCTGAAATATAAACTGGAACTCTTAAACCATTTGAAGATTCTACAGTTCAAATTTTAGGCTGATCAGAACTCCAAAAATACTCTAAGTTGAGATAAAAATTAGCTGCCAAAAATAGCTCCAGTCAAGAGCAAAAAGCAACCAAACTAGATTGCCTCTAATGCAAACATCCACACACCAAATTAATGTCCTATTCTCTATAGAAAGGCTAAAAAATAACTTAGATTCCCACTACATAATATTGTTGGGAGAATATCACACAAAATGTGCTCACCCATGCT
Source organism: Jacaranda copaia (assembly GCA_014898725.1). Taxonomy (NCBI): domain Eukaryota; kingdom Viridiplantae; phylum Streptophyta; class Magnoliopsida; order Lamiales; family Bignoniaceae; genus Jacaranda; species Jacaranda copaia. Next base: position 55,348 of record JACGDI010005529.1, read on the forward strand.
CTCTTTAGCTAGCCACTCACTATATCTATATATAGGAGTGGTCACACACCTCCCACAAGGAGGTGATCCCTTGCTTAGGTGGCCACTAACTTTGTGATTTGTGCATTTAATTGAAGCAAAAATTTCATCTAATGAAATGTTTTACAATTAAATCCTAATTCTTATTAAATGAACTCTTCATTTAATAATTCTCCCAAAAATTATATCTCCAACTTAATTAAATTAAATACTTTAATTTAATTAATAATCATTTGACTTAACTCTTAAGCCAAAATGCTTAACATTTTAAGCTAGTCAAAATTAACTCAACCCTTAAATTAATTTTGACCAATTGGTAGTCATGTGATATCAATTAATTAATCTTTAATTAATTGATCTTAATTTAACTCTTAAATTAAATTGACCAATTTAACATTTAAACTAATCAAGTCAAAATGACTACAATTTTGCCCCCTCAAAAAAATGGTCATGAATTTTCTAACTCTTAGAAAATTCACCTTCCTTCAATAGGCCATTTTATTGGCTTTTGTATGTGACCCATTAGGTTGTACCATTCATTGAATATGGAACTCCTTGTGAATTTTAGAATATCAAATATTCACTTTAGTTTAAACTCCTTAAAACTAAGTGACTCAATTCAATTAATCTCATTGATTGAAGAGTACCTAATCTCCATAGTCGATGTCCAACCTCAAGCCTATAGAGCCCAACTAATTGGCTAAAATGAATGCTCTTGAAAAATCATTCTAGCATTATGCATACCATGCAAATATGGTTACTCTAACTCCTATCTTCTGAAAGAGGCCTAGGGTAAGATATTAGTCGACTCCCTAAAAGCCTCAATACTATGTTTCTATTCTTAATGTTCAATTCCATTGTGTGACCTCACCTTTGGAAAACACCTTTTTTTAAATTGTCACACCACCTTACACAAGAATTTTTAGGAATCAATCATCATAGAACACATAGAAGATGCATTCGCCCTTCACAAAGACGAAGAGTTGGATTTCTTCTTGGATCTCACAAACCTTCATGTCCAGCAGCTCATGCCTAATCCCTACCCGAGTGGCCCACTAAGTGACTAGGGAAGAGTCAAAGCATAAGGGCCAAACACAAGGCTACCATGGATTCTTAGGTCAAAGGACTAATAATATGCACTAGCGTAAGCGAAAAAACTTGCCATTACTGACATGCCACTTCAGCTATCTAGTGGATTCTCTAGGTGAGTCTTTAGTGCCTTGTTCTCTAACAAGCACCCACCAACATACATCCATATCTCATTTGGGATTGCTCATGGAATAGAGCAACATCCAACCATTGGATTTATGCATCATCAATGCAAGTCTATTGAATCTTGGATGCCATGTCTAATAAGATCCTATGACTTGAAAATTTTAAAATCATGATCGTGTAAGATTTATTCCATGATCACTACCCAATGCGTGACCAAGTCTCATGTCTTGTGTGATATATGGGCTTCATCTAAATACAAGTGAATAAAATAAAGAGCATAAGATGAAAGTGGCCATATAATGAATATCATTCAATCAAGGCTATCTTATAATGAAATAGTTTACAAGGCCAATCTAATTGGCTTATGGGGCACTATTCCAACAACCTTGTCTTTGGTCCTCATACTTTGACTCTTCCTTGGTTACCTAGCGGGCCATTTGGGTGGTGATTCAACATGCGCTACTAAACATTAAGGTTTAAACTAAAATAAATATTCAATATTCAAAAATCACAATGGTTGTGAGCCTATGTCCAATGAATGGTATAACCTAATGGGTCACATACAAAAATCAATTACATATCCTAGGCAATGAAGGCGAATTTTCTAAGAGTTAGAAAACTTCCCACATGACCGATTGGGTGGTTGACCAATTGACACAAAAGTTGTGTTTATTTTTGGCTTGATCAATTTAATTATTGAATTATTCTAATTAATTTAAGGAGTTAAATTAAGATCAATAATTAAAGAGTTAATTATATGGTGCCAAACATTTATCAATTGGTCAAGTTAACTTAAAGAATTAAGTTAACAATTATTAGCTTGAAGAGTTAAGCTAATTATTAAAGGAGTTTTATTTAATTAATATGAAAAATTAATTTTGGAGGGAAAATTCAAATGAAATGTTCATTTGGTATGGCATTAGAATTTATTTGGATGACATTTCATATGATGAAATGAAGATTCAAAAGAAATTCAAAATGCACACACATAATTCACATGTCTTGCCACCTTGGCATCACACTATTCTCCCTCTATATATATATAGAGAAAGGCTACCATATATGATGTAAAATTTCACATTCCAATTGAATTAGATTCCCCTATAAATTTTCCTCAAATTTTCAAGTGTTGCATCATGAGTTGAAGCTTCACTTTTTTTTCTCCTACCTCCAAAATTCTAGCCTTCATCCTTGCATATTCTTCTCATTGTTCACCAGCCAATAGTGAGAGGAATTGGTGTTGCATTGGTGTGTGGATCTTAACATTGAGGTAAGACAATTGGATTGCTATGTCTTTTGGAGATCTAATTTCTGGCTATCTATTTTGAGCAATTTTTGAAGGCCTTACTAAATTTTGATTGGAGTGATTTTTGGACTAAAGATACCTAAAGGAGTAGGTGATCTTTTGGTTCAAGTTTCACTCAATTCAGAATTCATTTTTCTATTTAAATGTTGATTGAAATCTGCTGCACCAGCTATGTCACAATTTCTGGATTAAAAAAGAGTTATTCACTATCTCATTGGATTTTAGCAAATCCAGGCAATTTTCTTCCTAAATTTGAATTATTAAAATGTTTAGATCCTTATTAGTTTGTGTAGCCTAGTTAACTTCAGTTTTTTGAACTTTTTATTATTGAATCCTAATGCTACACTAGCCTTCAATAAAAAGATCTCTTGAGTTTGTAAACATTTTGTTCACTCCCTTTGGAAATAAAACCTTGTGGTCGCACCATATATATTTCTTCTTCAATGTTTCCATTGAGGAAGTAGTTTTGACATCCATTTTTCATATCTCATAGTCATAATATGCAATTATGGCAAGTAAAATCCTAATGGACTCAGACATAGCAATCGGTGAAAAGGTTTTCTTGAAATTAATACCAAGTCTTTAAGTGTAACCCTTTGCCACTAGTCATGCCTTAAAAGTCATAACCTTTCCATTGACTCCTAGCTTTTGCTTATGGATCCACTTGCGACCAATGGGCACTATTCCCTTTGATGAATCTACCAAAGTCCATACTTTGTTAGAGTATATAGAGTCCATTCGAATTTTATGGGCATCAAACCAATGTCCCGAATCTACGTCTAACATAGCTCCTCATAGATCCTCAAATCACTATCAGATTGACCAATCTCATGAAGGAATCCAAACCTTTCAAGTTGCTTCTTGATTTAATCTGACCTTCTCAGAGGTTGTGCGCAAGGCTCTTGATGTTTACATGTTTCTTCTACTTGTAGGTTTTCTTGATCACCTTGAACTTTTTCAAGTTCAACAATAGCACCATATCTATCTAATTGAAATTTCTTTTCTAAAAAGTGGGCGTTCGTTGAGACCAAAACCTTTTGTTTTGAGGGATCATAGAGATAATAACCCAAAAACTCTCTTAGGTATCCGACAAACTTGTACAAGATGGATCTTGCATCCAACGTCTCCCACTAGCCACTTGACGTAAGTTAGAGATCCCCAAACTCTTAGAAAATAGTAAGAAAGTGCTTTGCCATATCACATCTCATGTGGTATCTTTGGAATTGATTTTGAGGGTACTACATTTAGTAGCCTTACCGCTAATATTAAGGCATATCTTCAAAAGAATATAGGCATATTGAAAAAACTCATTTTGAAACATACCATATCTAACAAGGTATGATTTCTCCTCTCAACTACTCTATTATGTAAAGGAGTGCTAGGTGGACTCCATTGAGAGAGAATCCCTTTCTCTTTAGATAATCCAAGAATTCGGTATTTAAGTATTCTCCCCATTGATCCAATTGAAAAGCTTTAATACTTAGTCCCTTTTACTTCTCTACTTTATTCTTATATTCTTTGAACTTTTCAAAGGCTTTGGACCTGTACTTCATAAGATACACATGTTCAAACCGAGTATGATCATCAGTGAAGGTGAAGAAGTATAATAGCCTACTTTGGCACTAACTCTTACTGGTCCACAAACATCCATATGGATCAAATCTAAAAGACTTGTGGTTCACACCGATTGTCCTACAAAAGGAGATTTAGTCATTTTTCCTTTTAAACAAGACTCACAAGTAGGAAGATCCTCTGTGCCACTTGCATTTAGTGCTTTGAGAGCTTCTAACTTGTTCATCCTATTTTTGAAAATATGTCCAAGTCTTGCATATCACAAAATGACATCTTCTTGGTTATCTAATTTTTTTTTTTTTACTTTGTTGAATGTGCAATAATGATGCTTGAGAATTCAAAATGTACAATTCATTGTTTAATATACCTTGTGCAATTAAAGAACCATTCTTTAATGCCTTCAAATTCTCATTAGATATAGAAAAATCATATCTTTCATTGTCTAAAATGGGAATAGAAATAATATTCTTAATAAGATTAGGTACATAATAACAAGGATCAAGTACAATAAACAAGTTCCCCAAGTCTAACTTAATAACGCCTTCAACTATGGCCATAATTTTTGCTCCATTGCCTAAGCATAAGATCATATCCCTATCATTAAGACTCTTTCTTCTTTATATCCTTCATAATGAATTACAAAGTTGAGAACCACATGTAGTATTAAATAACCATGAGGAAGAATTTGTCATCAAGTATACTTCAATAAAGTACATACCCTTCCCAAGGGTGCCAAGGTACTCCTTGCAATTCCTTTTCCAATAGCATTTCTCACCACAATAGAAATAAATAGTTCAACTTTGGCCTCTTTTTAACTTCTTGATCCCCCCTCCCCAAACCTTTCAAGGGTTGCTTTCCCTTTCAGAAAAAATGTTTCTTCATTTTGCCTCCCTTTCTAGAACCTTTAAGGCCATTAGACTTGGGAGAGGAAGTGCGCATAAGATGCATGTCTTTCTTGATTATTACCTTGGTGGTCACCAACATGTTGACTAACTCATTAATCATTACTTCTTACTTTGCCATGTTGAAGTTCATAACAAATTGGTCAAACGAGCTAAACAATGATTGAAGGATCAAATCCACATATAGCTCATTCTCCATGACTACATTCAATTAACCAAGCTTCAATGAGACCAATCATTTTAAGGCCACGGTCATAGACACTTGAGCACTCATTCATTGTAGTCCTAAAGAGCTCCTTAAACAATGAGAACCTTTCATGCCTAGTTTGCCCACCATACAACTCTTGTAGAGGCAAGTGAATCTCATGAGCAATTTTCATGCGCTCGTGAGACTTTTGAAGCTCATTAGACACAAAAGCCATCATGAGGCATCGTGTTTGTAGATCATCATCAATAAACTTCATGAACACTTAATGTGCCTCATTATGGGCATCATCGCTAATGGTGTCTATTAGATTTTGATTAAGAACATGTGTCCTCTTTTCAGAATCAAGAATAATTTTGAGGTTTCTAAGCCAATCATGGAAGTTAGGCCCAATGAGTTTATTGGTTTCCAAAATAACATCTAGTGGATTCTTAACCTTTTTTTTATTTTTGAGATTTTAAAAAATCTACAAAGGCAAAAAATAAAATATAAGCATGTGATTGAATTTTAATATTGAAAACATGTACATGGATGTTCAAGCATGTTTTTCTCCCACTATTTTATCAAATTCCTCACCCTCTAAAAGAATTTGGGAAATCTCATTTGCTAGTAAGAATTAAGGCCCCAAGGACTCGTAGTGGACCCACAACTCATGTGCTATCCACAAACAATTGAAAAGTAACCAACTTTTGCTAATTGCATCTATGTGTGACCATTGATATATTTTGCCTCACTTTTCATGTAGACCCATATGTCATGTGCCATCTACATTACTAGGTGTTAAGTTGAACCTACCAATCAAGCTTTGATTTGAAACCATACTATGTCATACCATGTGTCGTGTGCCCATGCACAAGAAGCGTCAAATCAAATGTGCATCTTATGCTAAGTGTTAAAGGTGCATCTTATGCTAAGTATATGATAACAGCTTTCTATAATAAATGTGACCCACGTGTCGTGTGCCATCACACAAATATAGTAGCATCATCATGTCATATACTATTGGCAGAAGGCATTGATTAATTAGAACTCTTTTTAATTTATATCCATTTTAACTTAATATTTGAAAGTACTTAAACTCCTCTAAGTTGAGAGATTTTCTTGCTTGCAAAGATCTCACCAAGTTTATCTACTTATTTAAGTTTTCTATATCCTAACCATGCATAAATAAGTAAATAAGTCTAGCAAGCTAAGTTGATTTTAAGTAAGTTGATTAAATCTAGTTATTACATAAATGTATCCCATACATTCATGGGTTTTCATGCCTCCAATGATTTTCTTGTCTCCTTGCAACAATTAAATGGGAATAGAAATCCTCACTTCTAGTGATTCTACTCTTATAACATGTACTAAATAGAAATTAAGAGGCATGCAAGCTCCATTTAATATAACCCTTTACAATAACTTGAAACAAATAAAATCAATATTAAAGGCTCATGATCATCCCCATTCATTCATCATCTAGTCAACAATTAAATGAACAATAATAAATCAAAAACTAACCTTCAATTCCACAATTAAATGCTTCTCTCATAAATAATTAATTAACTAGCAAAAATAAGTATAACAATTTATATCACATTTTTGCACCAAATTGAAGATTAACTTTAACAAGATTTTAAAACAATCAAAAATGTCAAACATAATTTTGAGAACTTATACAACACTTATGTATCTAACTAGCCTGATTTAAATTAGGTTTGACCACAAAAATAACACAAATTGACCTCAAACCTCACCAATTACTGAAACTAAGCACTGTTGCCCAGCTAGGGCGCATAACTATGCTGCAAGCATGTGCCAAGCATGCCTGTTGCTTGGCCAGCACCTAGCTAGGGTAGGCAACTTGCCCTATTTTGTGGTTTAGACCAAGTAAATGTCATATTAGTCCAAGTTTTGTGCTTCAAAAAATCATGGATACCTCCATAACACTAAACCACACATTTTAGACAATTTCCAGACCCGAACACCTTTTAAGAAATGGAAATTCAAGTGCTCAAATATGCTTCAAAATCAAGTTCAAGTAAGAATCATCATTCTTCAAAAATCTTCAACTGACTCCAATCCAATTGGAAACAAAAATGACCAAAACAACTTAAGGCTAAATTTAACATGCTATATCAATATATAACATCATCCAATACTAAATCAACATTTAACGTATTCATCCATGAATCAAAAATATACTAACATATGAATTAACTCTTAAAACACATATTAGCATAATTCAATTCATCATCAAGGAAACCACAAGCAACATCAACCAAACACTTAAATCCTTGAATTCGATCAAGTATTTGGAGATCAAGATCAATCAATCAAACAAAACTTCAAATTAAAGCATGAATTAAGCTCCAATATCACTTGAAGTGAGGTGTAGCACAATGATCCAAGTTATAAAGCAAAAATAGCTAATTAAAAACTTGATTACACTTCTTCTAAGGATCTAACCATGCTTTTAAGATGGATTTGGTCATAGAACATTACCTTGATCACTTAAATCCAAGGTAGAAAAATATGATAATGTTGAACTCTTCAAAACTATCACAATCTAGCGCAGCAAAGAACTAACAACAATTGCCCAAGAAAATCACCTTCGATTGAGCTAAAATTTGGACGGCAAGTCGTCAACACCTTTAAGATCTCCAATAAAAGTTTCAGCAAAAATAGAAATCAGCAAGGTGACTAAAAATGCCTCCAAACTTTCTGCACTACAGTAGATCTATCAAGAGCAAAGCTTCCCAATCATGAAGCTTCTAATGTGATAATCCACACACTCAAGGCAAACTCCAATCAATCTCTAGTCAGCTAGATCACCAAAGGATAAAGAAGAAATAAAGGCCGAAAGTGGAAGGAATGTGAAGAAAATGTGTGAAACTTCAACACATAAGTGGGTCACACTTTTAGAGGGAAAAAGAGAATCTTAGCATAGATCCTCACCTCATGGCTGGCCACCTCAATTTATAGAGTCGAAGGTGTGATGCTTGTTGGCATGACACCCTCCATGAGGTTGTTGCCAACTTGGCAACTAACTTGCCAACTAATTGTGAATTGAATTTCACTTGCATTTAGGTTTAATTTAAATCTACATTTCATCTCAGGAAATGTATTTCACATTAATTCCAAATACATCTCAAATGAACTCCTTCATTAGAATTTTACTCCTAAATTAATTCCTCACATTAATTAAATTAATTCTTTAATTTAATTAATTGGTCTTTCAACTCCTTAGGCCAACTAACTTAACTTTTTAAGTTAGAAGTTGTTTAACTTACTTACTTGAGTTAACTAGACTAATTAATTGTCATGTATAGAACCAATTAAATTAACTCTTTAATTTAATTGGTTCAATTTAACTCTTTAAATTATTTTGATCAATTTAAAAATTAAATCAATCAAGTCAAAACATCTAAAAATTAGCAAACCATTTATCTTCACAAAATCAATCATAAAAAATTTTCTAACTCATAGAAAATTTCCATCATCAAATAGAATTTCATTTAGGCTTTTGTGTGTGACTCATTAGGTTCTCTCATTCATTGGACTTTCATTCATGGACATGAGCTCACAACTATTGTGATATTTTGAATATCAAAATATTTGCATTAGTTTAAATTCATTTAAACTAGTAAATTAATTCAATTAATCTCTATTAATTAAAAAGTACCTAATTACGATGGTCAATTTCTAGACTTAAGCCCATAGAGCCCAACTAATTGATCAAAATGAATATGCTCTTGGTGAACTATTCTACCTATATTCTTGCCATGCAAATACGATCCTTCCATCTCTTATCTTCCAAAAGAGGCCTAGGAAAAGATATTTGTCAGCTCCCTAATAGTGTCGGTAACTATGTTTCTAATTCCAATGTTTGATTCCAATTTATGACCTTATCTTTTGACAACTCCTTTTCCAAATTTTCATACTACCTTGCATAAGAACTCATTGGAATTTATCATTATAGAATACATAAAAAATGCACTTGCCCATCACAATGACAAAGAGATGGATCATATCTTAGATCATACAAACCCCCATATCTAAATAGCTCATACCCAATCTCAACCTGAATGACCTACAAAGTTATCAATGAAGAGTCAAAGCATGAAAACCTAAACACAAGGCTACCATGGATCCTTAGGTCTAAGGACTTATTATATATACTAGCATAAGTTGGAGAACTTGACACTACCAGCTTGCCATTAGCACTATCTAGTGGATTCTCCAGGTAGACCTTGAGTGAACTTGTTCTCTAACAAGAATCCACTAATATGCACCTATGACTAACATAGATTGCTTATAAAATGGAGCAATATTCAACTCCTTGAATTCATGCATCATTAGCACAAATCTATCCAAATCTTAGATGCCCTATCTCATAAGATTCTATGACTTAGAATATTTTAAGATCATGACTGTGTAAGACTTATTTTACAATCACCACCTAGTGTGTGACCAAATCCCATAGTCTTGTGTGATCTAAGGGCTTCAACCAAGTGCTAGTAAAGTAAAATAAGTGTAAGATGAAGATGGCGTCATTGATTATGAATATCATTCAATCAAAATTGTCTCACCAATGAAATAGTGTACATGCTAATCTAATTAGCTGCAAGGGCGTAAGCTATAATGTTTCATTAAGATATAATTCATTTATCTAATTAGTTGGGCTCCATGGGCTTGTTGCTAGATATTGACCATGAAAATTAGGTACTTTTCAATTAATAGTGATTAATTGAAAGAGCTATTAGTTTAAATAAGTTCAAAATAATATGAATATTTTAATATTCAAAATATTGCAATGAGTTGTGAGCCCATGTCCAATGAATGGCTGAAATTAATAAGTCACACACAAAAGCTTAAAGAAACTCTTATTTGATAGGAGGGATTTTCTACGAAATTAGAAAATCATGCACTAGGTAGTTTTATCCTATGGAGAAAAAAAGCTCAATTAGTTTTAGTTGGTCATTTTGGTTTGATTAATTTAAGTGTTAAAATAATCAAAATAATTTGAGGAGTTAAATTAAGCCATAAAGTGAGGTGTTAATTTAATTGGTGCCATTTAACAATTTGAATTTAATCAGTGCCATATGACAATTAATTAGTCAAGTTAACTTAAGGGGTTAAATTAACTCTAGATAACTTAAAGAGTTAAGTTAATTAACTTAAGTAGTTAAGTTAAATTAATTAAATTAAAGAGTAAATTAAATTAAATTAGGAATTTAAGTTTTGGAGGGAAATCAAGTAGATGAGTCCATTTGAATAATTCAAGTTGACATTTCATTTCATGAGATGAAATATAAATGCAAATACAAATGCACATTAAATGCAAATGCAAGTCAGCAAGTTGGCACACATGCATGATGGAAGTTTCCAAAGGCTTCCATCCCCTCCTATAAATAAGCATATGGTCGGCCACTTCAGTATATGGTCGGCAACTTGTAGAATGTTAGAATTCCTCACATTTTCCCTCCAAAATGTGGTATAATTCATATGTTGAATAACCATATCCAAAATTATCTCCTCCCTCTCTCCTCCTCCAAAACTGCCCGCTTCTTTCATCACCATCTTTCTCTCTTCTCTAGCAAAGTGAGATTGATTGAAAGCTAATCCTAGGTGTGTGGACTTAACGTTAGAGGTTCAGCATTTTGGGTACTTAGAGTTCGTTGGTGAACCATTTTTGGTCGATTTTTGGAGCTTTGATTGCACAACCAAGAAACTATATTTTCCAATGAATTTCTGCCAGCAGCTTTCTATTTTATGGTGAAAAAAGTATACAAAATTTTGGAGGCTCGGAAGTCGAGCAATTGGATCAAGGTGTTAGAGCTTGTAGATGTTCCATTTGAGGAGTCCTTTGAGAGATCTAATTTATTCCTTTATTTTCATTCACAAAGATCCTAATTTTTGGTATGAAGTTGATCCTTCAAAAGGATAAGAGTAGTTTTATTTTTCCTATTTTTGGTTTAATTTTATTGATCCCAATCCATCTCCATCTTTCAAGTGATATTAGAGCCATCTTCATGCCTAAAATAGGATTTAAGTGAATTGATCCATGTGATGAAATGATTCTAGATCTCTAAATGCATGATTCAATTGATGAATTTGAGTGTTTAGATAATTTTGTATGTGGCTCTTTATGTGTTAAATTGAAATATGTCAATATGATTTTAAATGTTATTTCATATATTGGCATGGCAAGACTTTGGTTCAATTCTTATGATGTTAAATGTTGATTTAGTATTGGATGATGTTATATGTTGATATAAGATGTTTATTGTAGCTATAATATGTTTTGGCTATTTTTAAATCCCATTGGATTGGAGTTAATTGGAGATTTTTTAAGAATGTTAATTCTCACTTAGATTTAATTTTTGAAGCGCCTTAGGCACTCAAATTTCCAATTACAAAGGTGTTTATAACTGAAAATTTGTCTTAAATTGTGTGAATTTGAGTTATAGACTTGTCCATAAGTTCTGAAGCACAAAAAGAGCACAAAATAAACTTTGGACATATCCTATGTGGGCGATTGGAGGGTTGTTGTCTTGTTGCCCGCATTTAGTACCACACGGCCGTGTGGGCTGGCTGGTCAATGGCTGGTTGAGCTGCCTTGGGATGGTCTAGAGGCCTGTTTTGTGTAATTTTGTGATCCCAACTTCTTTAATTCATGTAATTTTGATGCACAAAAATTGTGCAAGTATTTCAATATAATGCTGGACATTTTTGCTAGCTTTTAAAGTCAAGTTTAAGTTAATCTTCAATTAAGTGCAAAAATGAGATGCATAAAGAGTTATGCTTATTTTTTTCTATTAATTAATTATTTATGAGATAAGCATTTAATTGGATGGATTGATTGTCAAGTCTTATTTATTATTTATTTAATTGTTGAATGGATGATAAATGAATAGGGATGAACATGAGCCTTTAAAATTGGTTTTTTTTAATTCAAAGTTTTTTGAAAAGGGTTGTATTAAATAGGGTCTTGCATGCCTCTTAATTTCTACATTGTACTTGTTATAAGAGCAGATCTCTAGGAGTAAGAATTTCTTTTCTCTTGTAAAGTTGCAATGCGACAAGGAGGCCAAAAGGGATTAAGAAGGCTTAATGACCCATGAATATATGAGATACATTTATGTAATAAATAGGATTTAATCAACCTACTTAAAATCAACTAAGTAGGGCACCTATGACTCTAAGTGCACTACTTAGTTAAGGGGACATTCCACCTTAGGAGCATGCTAGGTGCATTTACGTATTTATAATTTTCTTTGTCCTATTGATATATGAGATGCATGGTCAGGATATAGAGAACCTAAATAAGAAAATATAAAATTGATGACATCTTTCAAAGCAAGAAAAACCCTCAACTAAGAAGAGTCGAAGTTTTACAAAATATTAACTTGAGTTGGATACAAATTAAAACGAGTTTTAATTAATCTAAGTCTTCTACCAATGGGAGGTGACATGAGATACTACCCTAATTTAGTGTTGGCACACAAGTCGTGGGACACTTTATTATAGGAAAACTATGATCACTTTTCAGTATATAATGTGCTTCATTTTAAACCTCACTATAGCCTCATCTCATGAATCATGAAATGTTATAGTGGAGTGTATAATTAAAGATTGACTAATAGGTATGACTTAATACCTAATCGTGTAGATGTTGCATGAGTCATGAGTCTACATGAAAAGTGAGGCAAAATAAATTAAGGATTGCATAGAGATGCAGTTAACAAAGGTTGCTTACCTTAAGATTATTTTTGGATGTCTCACAAGTCATGGGGTCCACAAATGATGCCTTTTAGACCATGATCCTCACTAGAAAATGTGGTTTCCTAAATCCCTAAGAGGATGAATAATTTGATAAAATAGTAGGAGAAAAAGAAGCTTGAAAGTCTATAAATATGTTTTCTAATATCAAATTCAATCATGTACTTATATTCTCTTTCTTGCTTTTGTAGATTTTTTAAATCTCAATCAATGGCAAAGAATCCACTAAGTGTTATCTTGGAAACCAATAAACTCATCGGGCCTAACTTCCACAATTAACTAAGAAACCTTAAAGTTATTCTTGACTCCAAAAAGAGAACATATATTCTTACTCAAAGTCCACCGGATTCCATTGGTGATGATGCCAATGATGTGGCATGCAAAATGTTCGCAAAATTGGTAGAAGATGATCTTCAAACCCATTGCCTCATGAAGGCATCAATGTCTAATAAGCTTAAAAAATCTCATGAAAACATAAAGATTGCTTCTGAGATTCATTTGCACCTACAAAGATTGTATGGGGTGCAATCTAGATATGAACATTACTCGTTGTCTTGAGAACTCTTTAGGACTAGAATGATTGAAAGGGTAAGTGTCCATGGCCATGGCCATAAGATGATTGGTCTCATTAAGAAGCTTGCTCGATTGGACAGATCATGGACAATGACTTTTATGTAGATTTGATTCTCCAATCATTACCAAGCTCATTTGACCAATTTTTCATAAATTTCAACATGTCTAAGTAAGAGGTCACGATTAATGAATTGGTTAATATATTGGTGACTACTGAGTTGACTATAAAAAAGGACAAACCTTTGATGTTACATCATCTTCCAAGTCTAAAAGCCTTAAGGGCAAGAAGAAGAGTGGTAAAAAGAAGCAAAGCTCTTATTCGAAAGGAAAGCAACCATTAAAGCCCTCCAAAGGAGTAAAGAAGAAAAAGAAAGAGAACAAAAAGGATGCCACATGTTTCTACAATGGCGAAACTATGCATTGGAAGCGTAATTGCAAGGAATACCTTTCAACCCTTGGGAAGGGTGTGTTGTTTATGAAAGTATACTAAACCACAAATTCTTCTTCATGGGTAATTGATACCACATGTGGTTTTCACCTTTGTAATTCATTATAAGGGATGGAAAAAAGAAGGATGCTTAGTGATGGGGATATTGTCCTCCACTTTGGAAATGGCATAAACATTGCGGCCAAAATTGAAGGCATAGTGAAGGATAATATTATGTATCTAATTTTGTTAATAATATTATTTCAATTCATGTCTTAGATAATGAAGGATATGATTTTTCTATTGGAGATGGGAAATTAAAAGCAATAAAGAATAGTTCTTTAATTATATCTAATACTTTAAACAATAGATTATACATACTAGATTCCTAGCCATCACATATGTACATTCAAAGTGACAAAAGAAAATTAGATAACTAAGAAAATGCCATGCTTTGGCATGCAAGACTTGGACATATTTACCAAGAATGGGATGAACAAGCTTCAAAGCACTACTTGTTAGTGGCATAGAGGATCTTCCTACTTATAAATCTTATTTAATAGAAAAAAATAACTAAAACTCCTTTTATAGGACAAACGGAGAGTTTTGAAAGTACTATGGATTTGATCCATACCTACATTTGTGGACCACTAAGAGTTAGTGTAAGAGGAGGCTATTCTTACTTCATTAACTTCACTGATGATCATACTCAGTTTAGACATATATATCTTATGAAGTACAAGTTCGAAGCTTTTGAAAGGCTTAAAGAGTATAGGAATGAAGTAGAAAAACAACAAGGACTTAGTATTAAAGCTCTTCAATCGATGAGAGAATACTTAAGTACCAATTTCTTGGAGAGAATGGGATTCTCTCATAATAGACTCCACCCGGGACACCCCAACATAATTGAGTAGCTTAAACAAAAAATTGCACCTTATTAGACATGGTACATTCCATGATGAGCTTCACCAATGTACCTATCTCTTTTGGGGGACTCGCCTTAACAACGACAGCAAAGATACTCAATATAAAACCTTCAATGTTAGTGCCAAAGATATCACATGAGATGTGATATGGCAAAGTATCACCTTATTCTTATCTAAAAGTTTAAGGGGGTCTCCCACATAGGTTAAGAGATTAGTAGGAGACAAGTTAGATGTGAGATCCATTTTGTGCAAGTTTGTGGGATACCCAAAAGGATCTTTGAGTTATTATTTCTATGATCCCTTAAAATAAAAGGTATTTGTTTTGAGAAACACCACCTTTTTGGAAAATGGGTTTTTATTGGATAAAAATAACATTGTCATTGAATTAGATAAAGTTCAAGATGATCATATTATTCCAAAAGTGTTAGAAACAATAGAGCATCCTAAGCCCAACACACAACTTCTTAAAAGATTGGACCGAATCAAGAAGCAACTCAAAAGGTTTAAATTCCTTTATGAGATGGGGTAAACGGATAGTGATCTAAAAACTTATGAAGAGCTATGTCAAACATAGATTCGGGGTGCTAACTTGAGGCCATGAAATTCTAAATGGACTTCATAAACTCCAATAAAATATGGACTTTAGTAGATCCACCAAAAAGTATAATACTCATTGGTTGAAAATAGATCTACAAGTGAAAGATGGGGTTAATAGAGAAGTGAAAACCTTAGAAACTAGATTAGTGGCAAAAGATAATACTTAAAGACCCAGTATTAACTTCGAGGAAACTTTTTCACAGTTGCTATGCCTAAGCCCATTAGGATAATACTTGCCATAGCCACTTATTATGACTATGAAATATGATGAGTTGATGTAAAGACTACTTTTCTAAATGGAAATATTGAAGAAAAAATCTATATAGAGCAACCACAAGATTTTACGTGTAAGAAAATAAGCAAAAGTTTTGCAAACTCCAAAGGTCCATCTACGGACTAAAGCAAGCATCCCGAAGTTGGAATATATATTTTGATAAGACAATCAAATCATTTAGTTTTGTCAAAATGTGTATGAGCCTTGTGTGTATAAAAAGGCTAGTAAGAGTTCAATTCAGTTCATTGTACTTTATGTCAATGACGTTCTTCTCATTGGGAATGAGAGAGAAAGGTTAGAGTGCACTAAAGTATGGTTACCCTCATAATTCTCCATGAAAGATTTGAGAGAAGCATCCTATGTATTAGGAATACAGATCTATAGAGATAGTTCAAATAAGACATTGAGGCTTTCCCAAACCACATATGTTAACAAAATACTAAAGAGGTTTACTATGAAAAAATCCAAGAAAGAATTCCTTCCCATGGGATATGGTCTTTCTCTCTTCAAGTCTATGGCCCCTAAAACTGAAGACGAGAGAGAAAAAATGTCCCACATTTTGAGGTATTATCATTTGATCCATGAAATCTTAATAGAGGTGATATCCAAGTGGAAAAGGTAGTCTCAGAAGAGAATATAGTAGATTCACTTACTAAACCCTTATCACGTAAAGTCTTTGAAGGATATTTTGAGAAGAAGAGCCTTAATGCTATGAAGAATTGGCTTTAGGGCAAGTGGGAGATTGTTGAAATAGTATAAATCCTACTTCAATTGTGAGATAATCTTAATTGAATGATATTTAATAAATGGCCATCTTCATCTTATACTTTTTATTCTTTACTTGTATTTGGTTGAAATCCTTAAATCATACAAGACTATGGGACTTGGTCACACATATGATGATGATCATGAAATAAGTCTTTAGGGTCATGATTTTAAATATTCCAAGTAGAATCTTAAGAGAAGCGATATTTAAGATTTGGATAGACTTGTACTAATTATGCAAACCCTAAGGGATTGGTTATTGCCCTATTTCTTGGGCAATCTAGTCAAACATAGATTCATAGTAGTGGGTATTTGTTACAAAATAAGTTTATTGAAGACCCATGAGGAGAATCACTAGATAACAGTAGTAACATGTTGATAATAGTAAGTTCTCAAGCTTACAATAGTGCATATAATTAATCATTTAACTTAAGGATCCATAATAACCTTATGTTTAGGTCTTTGTACTTTGATGTTTCCTCAACCACATAAAGGGTCATTAAGGGTTGAGATTGGGGATGAGCTACTTAAGCATGGAGGATTGTGAGATCTAAGATAAGATCTATTTTCTCATTGTTATGAAAAATGAATGCATCTCTTATGCATTCTATAATAATCAATTCTAAGAAATCCTTGCACAAGGTAGTTAGATAATTGGAAAAGGGCATTTTCCAAAGCTGAGGTCATAAAGGGGATTCGAACATTAAATGTAAAGATTTTAGTTATCGAGGCTCTTAATGAACCAACAAATATCTCACCCTAGGTCTTCCACTACAAGAAATAGGTTAACCATGGTATATATTTGCGGTAGTTTGTCAAAATCATTGCAAAATATTAATTTGGCAGTAGTTCAGCTACAGTTAAGGGAACCGCCACAAGATTATTACCATTAGCAGCGATTTAATATAAGCTGCCACTAAATTAACTATGTCTAGTGGCGATTTATCAAAATCGCTATTGAATTATCTCATTCAATGATGGTTTTTTGGAACCACTGCGAAATTAATAATAAATGGCAATAGTTAAAATAACCACTACAGGATGAATAATTTTGCGGCAATTTTTCTAAACTGCCACAAATAATAATATTATTTCTTTTGCTATTAGATTGCTCTTTGTTTTATTTTAAAGGATTTTGGTCCACAATTTAATATATATATTGATGCTGCAAGGAGTCGGAAGGTCAGGTACTCTGATGGATTTGAGTGTTTTTGGGCTTGAGATCTGCAACCACGAACACACATGAACTAGCCGAGATGCCCCCGGCTAAGGCACTCCAACGCTCAAGTTAGTTTAGATGGAGCAGAATATATGGAGAGTATGCAGTGAATAGTGTAAATGGCATTACCTTGAGCGTGATTGGGCCTGCTGTATTTATAGTTTTATGTGGGCATAACTTTACACAAATACCTTTATCAGGTGTGATAGTCCTTTCCCCCTGCCAGAGGGTTGAAAGTCATTTCATGTTCAAAATCTGATATAGTGCCATGTGGCTAAATCTTTAGTTTTTTTGAATAACCATGCTAGATGGGGCACATGTCTGTCAAAGTTGTTAGCAGAGTTGTCAGGGTTGTTGGCAGCAGTTATGGCTGCCACATGTCATCGACGTGGAAATATTCAACCTATCAGATAAGCGAGTAGAGGATGATTTGATGATCGATTCATGTCGACCAGAGACAAGAGCTAGCACGTGTGGCTTGATCCTGAAGTTGATACGGGTCAACTGCATATGCTGCCATGTGGAGTCGTACTGGTCGACCATGAGTGCTGTCACAAGGGATCGATTCAAGTTGATTAGGTACTTGTTATTTGGGCCTCATGGACTTTATTATTTAGAATTGAGCCTATTGGGCCTATTGGGCTATCCCATATCATGAGTCCCCCCAACTCCCCGTCCTGATCGAGCCTGACAATGAGAAGGAGCAAGGAGTTTACATTCAAATACGCTAGGTAATAAACTCGACCTGAGTTTTTGAATTATCGACTAGAGTTCTGAGACAGTTACTTTTCATTTAATGCAGCTATCACTGAGCGGAATACGAAACGTGCAGGAACAAGATACGAAGCGTACTGAAACAGGCTATCATTATGGCAGTTGTACAGATTCCCGCACACGTTCACTTATAAATAGGGGGATAAACCCATTCATTCACACTTTTGCAACCTGTGTATCAGATAGTGTCCATCCATTGTTGAAGAACTTTTCACTTCATACCTCTTGCTTCAAAATTAACACTGTAAGTGTGTTTGTTACATCTGCGTTACTTTTCTCCATTACTTTGTAGAACCATGTCTGTTGATACTGATTTTGGTAGCGATAGGTCTGAGAATATAGTTCATAGGAGTGATAGTGAGACTTAGGGTACTGCCCAATCTAGTTCCTCTTGAAGTGAAAACAGTAGTTCCCGTAGGGATATCAATCTTGAAGAGGCTAGAATAG
>JACGDI010005529.1:76826-87643 GCA_014898725.1 Jacaranda copaia
ATTTATAGTTTTATGTGGGCATAACTTTACCCAAATACCCTTATCAGGTATGATAGTCCTTTCCTCCTGTTAGGGGGTTAAAAGTCATTTCATGTTCAGAATCTGATATAGTGTCAGGTGGCTAAATCTCTAGTTTTCCCAGATAATCGTGCGAGAAGGGGCACGTGTCTGTCAAAGTTGTTAGCAGGGTTGTTAGGGTTGTTGGCAGCAGTTATACCGGCTACCACATGTCATCGACGTGAAATATTCAACCTGCCAAATAAGCGAGTAGAGGATGATTCGGTGGTTTATTCAGGTCGACCAGAGACAAGAGCTCGCACGCGTGGCTTGATCCTGAAGTCGATATGGGTCGACTGCGGATGCTACCACGTGAAGTCGATACTGGTCGACCATAAGTGCTATCACAAGGAATCGATTCAAGTCGACCAAGCACTTGTTATTTGGGCCTCGTGGGCTTTATTATTTAGAATTGGGCTTGTTGGGCCTATTGGGTTATCCCATATCATATATATGTGTGTGTGTGTAATACCTATATAAATATGTAATGTCAATTACTTTTTATAAATATTTTTTATAAATTTCTAAAATAAAGTATTTTATATTATAAGCTCTTCTATAAAATGTAAAGAGAGGTATTCACTTATTTTTAAAAATTAAACATACTCTTGTAACAATTTAGACTACATGAATTTTAATTTTTTATTTTATTCATACACTGCAAAGTTTATTTTAAAAGATAAATTGTGATATTTTTATAAGCTTAAAAAATTCTTATAATATCTATTTATTAAAAACTTAGTCAAGCATCCACTTAGTTTAGATTTTTACTTGTATTTTAATATTATATATTTTGATTAATGAAATGGATTATTATAATATTTTTTTACCCAAAACTAGCAATGCAAAAATATTACTCCATTACCTAACAATTTATATATACATATAGATAATAAAATTTCTTTGCTTCATGCAGTTATGTTATATTAAATAGCCCACACTTTTTGTTTATTTTTTTTAATTCATTATTTGATATTGTTATTTTATTTATTCAAATGATAATTGCTATTTTATTTTTAAAAATAATAATAATATTCTAAAATGTTCTTAGAAACTAATTATGTCATATTATTGATTTTCTAAACTTATTTTTAATAATGTAAAAAAAATTCTAACCTTTTGCTCTTCCGCCTAATACTTTTTTATAATTTTATTTAATTTACATTAAGAACTAAAAGACCTTTTTGTTACTTTCATAATTTTTATTTTCAATTACTAATTTTTTTTTTCTATATATATTGTATTTTTGAAGTTATTTGATTTTTTCTAATAAAAATTGCATTCCACTTCTCAAAACCCGATTTCTTTCCCGTACGCGCAATTTCTCTTCTTCCCCCATTTTCCCTCTTCTATTCCCGAATTTCCTGTGCCCGCCCTTTTTCTCTCTTCCTTCCAACAAATTTTCCACCCCCTTTTCTCTCAACCGTGATGGCCACGGCAACGCTAAGAATCTCTCATCCCTACCTTTCTTCTCCACGGTCGCTATGGTAGGTTTATGTATTTTCCTTATTTTGTATATTTTTTTGAATTTTTAATTGTTTTTTCCCTCAATTTTTCTCCTATGTTTCTCATTTTCTGATACCCAGAGGTATTTTTGAATAGTGAAGAGGGTTTAGTAGAAAAAACAAAATAACAGGGCTATTTGTTTCAGTCAAAAGGCAAATTTTCATTTGTTTTTGTTTAGCATTAATTATTATTGTTGGCAGTAGTATGTTAGTGCACCAAGTAGCATTTATTTATTTTTAAAATAGTGATTGCAGTTAAAATAGAGAAATTTTAGATGAATGAGAACAGCATCTCAAACCTCGGTGGTCGAATAATACAATCTGAATTTAGGCACCAGTTTATTGCTCTTCTTAAAAAACCCTTTGAGCAAGAGGAGTATGATAAGCTTTGGCTAGATATTAAACTTCGTAAGCCAGAAGAATGCCATCTGGATTTGCTGGAGATGTGTTTAAAACAAGGTTGAAGCCAGAAGGGACATGATAGAAATTTAAAACTAGGCACTTAAAAGAGCAATTCCTGCCTTTTGAATGGCTTGAGATGTTTCTTTGACAAACCTCTTTTCCTGCTTTGTAGTATATGTGCAGTGACTGTGTTGGCAGCCAATTAAGGAGCTTCTGGAGATCAAGGTTGACAAAGGCAACAACAAAAGACAATCGGCTATCAGTATATATTTATGTTATTTCTTCAAATAAGTAATTCTTAGAATATAAAATAAATATTATATGCGATGCAAAAACAAAAAATATTCAAGCATTCAACTTTTAAGGAATGCATCATGTTTTTCCTGCATTTAAGTAACTGTTGAGAGTTAGAACTCTATTATGAGAGCAGGGGAATTTAATTTCATTACTCGTTAGCCGGCATGATGTGATTGAGTGGTTGAATTAATCTGTGCAACGACCCCATGTACTGTTTATGCATCGTAAAGGAATCTTAAGTCTTCTACTATCTTATTATTATATTAGCTTCTCTTGATCATAGGAAACATATTTCTGTAAAAATAGTATGGCTGCCTGATTCCTTATACTTCTTCTGCTGGTCCCTAAAGGGCATTTAAAAATATGGGCTATTGTCTATTTTGTTTATTTATTTTTGGGCCAAGAATGTGTCCTCATTTAGGATGTGAAGCACCACTCTGCAGGCTGTGGCATGTGATAAAAAACTGCTGATAGTTTATAGAGATCCACTTGCACTGGAGCCTGGCTTTTCTGTTTCCAACTCCCACTATCCTCTCATGGTTCATCACTCTACAGGCTATGGAATGTGATTCATTTAAGATTCCTGCTGAAACATGCATGGTTTAGAAGTTCCTTGAGTCTTTTTTGGGTAAAAACGCTCAAAATATGTTTGAACTGATAAATTTAAAGACAGCATGAGCTCTTAGAGTATTACTTTTCCTATAATTGTTAAAAATCTATTTGCAAGCAAATTATAAATGCATGATGGTAGTATTAAATGCATTTTTGCAATGCTTCAATAAAGCACTAGGTGGGGAAAAGCGCAAAGTACTAAGAGAAGTGAGCAATTGAATCCTTTTCCCATGAATTACTAAATTATGTTTAGGTTCTATGTTGAGATTTGTTATAAAGGATTAGTCAGGACATGTTCATTAGATCTGAAGCTGTTAATTGAGTGTTTGAGCAGTTTGATTTGCTCATATTGACCTCTCAATGACAAATAAGCAAGTACTTAACAAGTTGCATGTCTTTGCTATGTGCTCTTCTTGCATTTAGCAGGTGTATGTTAACATTGTTATCATAAAGTTCAATTCTTTATCTTCGAAGCTTTACTCTTCATCCTTTGATGAGGCCAAGGGGGTTTAGTACACCTGATGTAATTTATAAGTAAACTTGAAATTGTAATTTAGGAAATCATGCAATTAATGTGCTTTCCTTTTTGTTGAACATGCAGGGTTTTGGTCTATGAAGATTCAAAATCATGTCACACACATAATTGTAATATATTTAAGCGTATTTGTTTTTTAAAGTACTTGGAATAACTGCATTAATAAGACGTGTAACTCCAATTGTTGTATTCCTTAAGTTGGACCTAAATCTTTTGCCTCTGATATATCCTCAATCTTAAATTTTTTGTCAAACAATTGGCTATTTCTTGACCGTTTGAATTGCATGTTGCTCCTTTTTGACTTTTTTACATTAGACAAGATCATTTGTTCTGCACCTGATATCACAGCAGGATTTTCAGTGGTGGCTGCAATATTACCAGCTTGCCTATATTAGAAGAATCTACTTGCTTTGCTGAAAAAGCAAAACTCCAAAAGAGTGTTTTTCTTGTTTTGTAAAAGGTTAGAAGTCTCTCCAACTTTTCTCTAGTCTCCACAGCAGCATAAATGTGTCAACATTTCTTCATTAACACAATTAGACAAAAGTTAGCATATATATTTATATGTGTGTGTGTGTAGCAAATTCCAATAGCTTAACAATTACATTAAAAATTGTTAATTCAGTTAAGTATTATGCTTATGCTAGTCCTGAATTTAGTCATCTGTCACGTGCATGAGGACACATCTTTTCTTAATAGAATAGCATTCCAAATTGCATTAAAAGATTTTCCAACTGCTGCATATTTCTTATTCTTTACTGAAATTAACTAAGAAACAGTTCTTCCACAGAACCCTCAAGCATGGTAATCTCCAGAGCATCCAAATAACAATCATGGGAAACTTTTCTGATAATCTACAATTTCCTTTTAACTTTCCAAGCACAGAAATCAAAATAAATGATTTGCTTAAGCTGATGGTTGCAACCATCCAATATGTTGGCAAAATGAGAATTGGGGTAGAATATCGTACAATTACTCAGGATTCACTCATCAGTATGTTCTTTGGTTGAATTACAAAATCATACTCCATTTGCCATAGGCATTGGTACTTCTTTTACTAATACAACTTGAAGCCTGCCCATACTTTTGATAGGAATTGGAATTGATCCTATTCCCTTGTTTCCCATTCAATCTTATGTTCTTTAAATAAGCTTGCGAGGACAAAACATGTAGTATTTTCTTTGAAACTGGAAATAATCTATATTGACTGGTAACTCTCTACATATATCTCTTGATTAAACTAAATTATTCACTATAAGCTAAAACAAACTCTCTTGACATTTTCTTTCTCTTGCACAAACATGTTTCCATACTCAAGGAGCTTAGAAAGACTCATTTTTGGCTGCTCAAATTAACAATACAAATTAAAGTCATAATTTGTGCTTATTAATCTCATTATTTTGTAGATATACCTTGGTGAAAGAGACATGTATCTAGGTGTCAATGTATACCTACATAGGTTCATTCTCAGTCTGAGAGCCTAAGTGATATTAGTGCTCATGGTGAGCTAGTAGCTTAATTAGAACCATATACTCAGGCGGCCTATCTACTTAGCTAAGGTCACATGATCGTCTTGACCCATCCCCTTAGCCCAACACATGTGATGAGCCAAATCAACCTTCTCAAAATAAAAAATCACATAAATAATGGTATGTCAATTTGACAAGTATGTGATTTACTAACATACTATTAGTTTTGATTTAATATGTTTAAGTGAGTTATATTTTTGCTAAATAACACTTTTTTTGTTTACCTTGTTAGATGAGAATGGTGAAGGTAAAGAAATGCATCTTAAGGTTCAAGACGTGTTTGTGCTTCCTCCTAATAAGAAGATTGTTTTAGACTGGAATGAACTGGGCCAACCTATTAAAGATTCGGGAGCACTATTCATGATATTTTTGGGATATGTAGCTAGTAATTTTAATAACTTTAGTAACTTTCCAATTAGTTATGAGAATTGACATGAGGTTTCTTCAAGCTACAAAGAACAAGTGTGGAATAATTTAATAAAGGTATGGATTATATTCTTTTGAATGAGATTGATTTTTTATTCTTTACTATTTAATACTTTAAAATGTATTATTTCATTTTAGGAAAAATTTGTAGTCAATGATGGGTTGAACAAATATTACATTATGGGAAGTTTGGGAAAGAAATGGAAAGATAATCGTGTGAAGTTGTTTCAAGAACATTATGATCCATCACTTGGTTCCAGAAGACATTTGTAAAGATCAACGGGTCTCTTTTATGAGCTATAGATTGAGTAACTCAACAAAGGTAACAAGCATTCATTATAAATTCTAAAACAATATTTACTATTTGTTGATATTGTTATTTTTTCTAATTATGTAGGAGATGTGTGCTAGAAATACTTTGAGGCAACACCAACAAACAATTCCTCATACTCTTAGGTTAAAGACACTAGCCAGAAATAGGGATGAAATAGTATGAAATTATCTACTCTTTTTACTTCTAAATATTAAATTGATTAATTTAAAATGTTAATAACTACGTATAAAATATTAGAAAACTCGAATTGGGCGAACTTGCAGTAAAGCAAAGTTGTATGCTATTGGCCACAAGAAAAAAGATGGTTCTTTTGTCAACGATGAGGCTAGGCAAAAAGTTGTAAGCACAATATGTTGTGTATATTGTTATTAAAATGGTGTATATTATAAGATTTAAATTGTTTACATAATATTTAATGTAATGTGCAAGAAGAATTACATGTGCAGACTCAGATGAATTTTGAAAGTGATGCTTTCATGAATGTTCTTGGGAAAGAGCATCTTGGACGTGTTCGAGATATGGGATTTGGTGTCTGTCCATCTAAAATCTTTGGATCAACTAGTAGTTCTTAAGGATGTTCATCTAGTCATTCACCATTATTAAATGTCAAAGTTGAACGTCTAGAGAATGAGATTATGACATTAAAAGATGCATTGAACCCAACAATGTCTTTTATAATTCAACATTTAGGAGGTCAATTATCGACCAGTTTTCCCAATATCAATTAGGTAAATCAATTAATTAGAATTATTTATATTTTGCTTGCTTGTTATGGAATTGGTTTGAGTGTCGTATGAATGTTGAATTTTTGTCTATAGGATTTCGGTAATGCATTTAGTTTATATGTTTGAGATATCTTGTTTTGTTTTTGATTGGGGTCGTTTGATGTGTTAGAGACTAGAGAGATTGGGTGAGATATATATAAAAATTATCTTGAATCATGCCAATTGTTCAAATTAAAACAATGTTATCTAGTTTTCCATTTTGAAATGCAAGAACTAATTAAACTTGCAATTATGCCATATTTGTTGTTGGTTATCTATTTTGTTATTTATATATGAGCCCTTGTCTGTATTGATATTTTATGTTAATTTTAATTGCAGGATAGAAATTTAGACTTACAATCACTTATAAGGCGCTCATCCTTAAATAGTCATGACCCACAAAGCTAGGATCCATCATCTCAAGCTTAGCTAATTTGTTATTTTGTAATAGTCAAATCATAATAAATGGATTGAACTTGATATATAGTTGATGATATTTCTTTGGTTAAACTACAAGAAATGTTATTTTGATATTTTATGATTGTTAAACTAATCTTTGATGTTTATGTCAGCATTATTTATTCTATTTTATTTTAGTGCTTACAATTATTAGTAGATATGTTATTTATAGGTAAAGTGGGTACAGAAAGAAATTGCATGTTTGGAGTAGGTACATTAAAAAATGTGGTAGGTGTACTAAAAACAGCATTAAATATAAAAATAAAAAAAAGAAAATTATTTTTTGATGGTTACAAAACTGTTGTAAATGTAAAAATTAAAAAAAAAAGGTTCTCGTGGCGTTTAAAAAACTACTGTAAATATAAAAAATTTTAAAAAAATAAATTATAGCAGTGGTTACAAAACCACCATAAATATAAATAAAAAATAAATTATCACGTTAGTTTATGATTGCCACAAAAATATTACAAGAATTTGTGATGGTTTAGGGAACTACAATGAAATACAAAAGGTAAAACAAAAAATAAAATTCTGTAGCATTTCCTAAACTGCTACAAAAAATATGAAGTAGAAAAATAAAATTATAGCAGCGTTTGCAAATTGTCGTGAAATGTCTAAAAAACACCATAATAATTAACATCATGGTCATTCCAGTAGTTAGTTTGTGCCGCCACAAAACACGCTCCCAACACTTAACTTGGCGGTAGTTAATGAATTGCTGCTACATTCCATGGCAGTTAAAACCACCACAAAATGTCTATAGTATAATGCAGTGTCCTTAGGGAGATCGGAGATGAAATGACCATATTTGCACAATAAGCGTAAACTATAATGGTTCATCAAGATATAAACCATTCATCCAATTAATTGGGTTCCATAGGCTTGTTGCTGGGCATCAACCATGGAGATTGTGTGTTTTTCAATTAATGGAGATTAATTAAAAGAATTATTAATTTAAATAAATATAAACTAATACAAATATTTTAATATTCAAAACATCACAATGAGTTGTGAGCCCATGTCCACAGGCTTCCATCCCCTGCTATTAATAAGCGTATGGCTGGCCATTTGTAGAATGTTAGTATCCCTTACATTTTCCCTCCAAAAGGTGGTATAATTCTTGTGTTGAATAATTGCCTCCTAAATTATCTCTTCCTTCTTTCCTCCTCCAAAACTGCCCACTTCTTTCATCGCCATCTTCCTCTCTTTTCTAACAAAGGGAAGTTGATTTAGAGCTAATCCAAGGTGTGTGGACTTAACATTAGTTGTTCAACACTTGGAAAACTTAAAGTTCATTAGTGAACCATTTTTGGCCAATTTTTGGTGCTTCATTGAGCGACCAAGAAACTATTTTTTAAGTGAATTTCAGCTGGTAGGTTGCTATTTTGTGGTAAGAGAATGAGCAATTTTTGCTAAATTTTGGAGGCTTAGAAGTGGAGCAATTGGATTAAAGGGTTGGAGCTTGTAGATCTTCCATTAGAGGAGTCCTTACAGAGATCTAGTTGATTCCTTTGTTTTCATTCACAAAGGTAATTTTCAGCCTTCTAGTCATAATTTTTGGCATGTAGTTGATCCTTGAGAAGGAGATTATTAGTTTTATTTTGCCTATTTTTGGTTTAATTTTATGGATTCTAATCTATTTCCATCTTTCACTCCTGACTTCTTGTTAGTGTTGCTATCTCCTTCATCTCATACCTTGCACTTGCCAACATCTTAAAGGGCAACACCTTCTTAATCTAGGTGTACTTTTTTGCATAGATGAGAAGCTCCTCAAGTGTGGTCAAGGGCTTTTCAACTATGGACTTTTGGAGCTTTTGGTGCCTCAATTTTTGCTAAATAATGCTATGCAAGCACTCATGTTTGGTGTAGAGGATCTCATGCATAAGTCCAGCTAGCATTTGGTTGAACCATGTTATAGTATGTTTGGTAAGTATGGTGAGGAACACCTTATAGTATCTAGCATCACTATGGTTGTAAAGCTCCATCCTCACAAGGAACTTGTTTAGGTGTTCTTGGGGGGGTCTTGTCATTCCATCGAACTCTGGCAAGTTGGCAATCTTCATTTCTAGGAAAAGCAGGTTCTCCAAGATAGCTAGGAAAAAAGGGCTACATCTTGGGATGGTAATGGTTAGAGAGAGGTACTAATTTCCTACTTCTCCTAAGTATTGAGGCATAATGAGTAAGTTTGAACTCTGATGGCAATATGTAGTTGCCATGATGAGTTAGCTCAAATGGTTGACTGCACGTCCATCTAATAAGGTGAAGGATGAGTTGTATCTTGTTTTGGTTTTATTCTTTACTCTATCATCTTTAGGGACAAGAGGCTTTCTTGCTTTAAGTAAGAGGAGTGGAATTGCTCCTAAAGACCGTATTTTCCAAAATATTAAGCTATTGCTTTGGCCTCTAATCAATCCCTCGGTTACCAAGGCTAACATTATTCATTTGGAAAGATGCAACCTTAGCTAGCCTGCTAAATTCTGCCCTTGCTACCACAAAGATCATTGTCTAGCTATTGTCGGAGCAACTGAGCCAAATGGAGAAAATTTGATTGAGGTCCAAAGAGCTAAGGGAGAGAAGAGAAGAAAAGAAAGGTTTCTAGAAATGTGTTGCTTGGAGATGCTTATTTGAACTTGATCATTTACTATTTTGGAACCTTAGTACTTGCAGGGGAAAGTATAGAAACATCTTAGATGATGCTTTGTGAAAAAATTGCAACCTGTGCAAAAACCATTAGCACTTTTTAAGCTTGTACAATATTGGTTCTCTAGGAGGTAGGGCTTGTTGCATTGGCATCTCCTCTAACAGTGGATTCATTTTAGGTGCTAGCTCTAGGGCTAGACGTGGGTACGCTTTAGATTGATTGTTTTTCTTGTTATCGCCTCTTGGGTTAATTTGGTTGCTAGAATCTCGAGCTCTAAAACTCATCTGCATTCTCAATGTTCCTTCTTTCCAAATGTGAGTTTTTACAAATGACACCCAATATTTGAAAAATTGAATTGTTTATTGAACCAGAAAATTTACCGATTCACGCTTCACTGGTTCAACCGTTGGTCAGACTATAAACCATAATGTCATAATTATGTAATATATATTGTATATTTTATATATTACTTAAAAGTTAATAAAATACCAAATATAGAACATAAAAAGTCCAAATTATATTGTTCAATTTTATAAATTAGAATTTATTGAAAGAACACATATGTTGAGTAAAAGATTAAAGGTTTTTACCTTCTAGCTAGATTTAAAAATTAGAATATTAGGTCTAGTTTGAGGCTTTATTTTCTAAATTTGTTTGAATGTTTTAGATATTTTTACCTTTTTAAGTTGTATCTTAGCATTGCAAGTTCTCATTAGGCCCAAAAACATAAAGTGTTAATTGTGCCTAAAATTAAAGGAAAGAAAAGATAAAAAATGAACCGATCCAATTTTCATAAACTGTGAATGGTTTAACAGTTCAAATGGTTCGACTATCGATTCAGATGGTTTTCTTTATTTTTTGATTTTTACTCAAAATCGAACTAGTTCATATGGTAGTTGACGGTTCAATTGGTCTGATTGCCCTAGTCTGGTCCACTTTTTTAAATAGTGACAGCACCAAGATGATACTACTTGAAAATGGAGCTAGAGTGCCAACATAATACAAAGAATTTTTGCTCTGAAATACTTTTCTCTAGAGTCAAAGCTCCAAATTATTATAAGTGACATTTCATGTTCCTTTTAACTTTGGGAGTTATTATTTATATTGATGAAGAGCTTGGGGGCTTTGGTGCACAAGGGTTTAGGTGCACTTAATTAATTGAGCTCCCTGCCCTTTTACTTTACTTCTTATTTACTAGTAGCCTTTTTCTTGTTTGCTAGTTTTGATATTTCACTTTACTTTTTTAATATTTTTTTTTT
>JACGDI010005529.1:87743-203293 GCA_014898725.1 Jacaranda copaia
AAGCCAAATTGCTGTAACACTCCCAGAAGGAACTTCCAACTGATCCTGTCATACCATCGATAGTCGAATATAAATTGGATTAATTGGAAGTTTAATAAATTGAACAGTTTTTTTAACTATTACTGTAAAAAATTATAATTTATTGTAAAATAAATATAATAAGTAGTTTAATTGGAAGTTTATGCATCCTTTATCGGTAATGTGAGTGATAATATTATTATGATTTTAATTTTATTTTTTGACTTTCAATATTTTTACAAGTATTCTCAAGTTTTTTTGTACTTGAGAATATTTGGAAAAATTATAATTTACTTTAAATAA
The DNA here is from genome assembly GCA_014898725.1 of Jacaranda copaia. Taxonomy (NCBI): domain Eukaryota; kingdom Viridiplantae; phylum Streptophyta; class Magnoliopsida; order Lamiales; family Bignoniaceae; genus Jacaranda; species Jacaranda copaia. Next base: position 88,065 of record JACGDI010005529.1, read on the forward strand.
ATATCATAATAGTTAATTGGAAGTTTATGCATCCTTTGTCAGATATGTGAGGGACATATGATTATTATGATTTATTTTTATATTTTGATCTTCAATATTTTTACAAGTATTCTCAAGCTTTTCGTATTTGTAAAGTGGTTAACGTATGATGAACTTCTTTAATATTTTTTTTATGCGATATGTTTACTTTTTTCTTTGTACTTTTCTTCCTTCTTTATGTAATTACATTTATGGAATATTTCCAAAATACGTATATATAGATAGATATTTATAATATATGAATTATTTTCATAACATTTTTAGGATTATAGTTTATTGTCTTATCTTGGTCTTTCACAATTAATGTCTAATTAAATTATTAATCTATTATTTTTTTCATATTGCAATTAATAATTATACGACAACTAGATGAGGCCATACTAGTGCAAATGAAAAACTTGAGAAAAAGTAAAATAATATAGAGTCTGAGTTGAATTCATAGGTTGGTTAGGTATGGAAGAAGTTTCTTGTATTTTTTTCTTGACTTTTAATATATTCTGAATCTATTCCAAAGTTCAGAAGAAGCTCAATTCATCATTTGGACGTCCTTAATTCCATCTTCGACTTCATCAATGTAGTCAAATATTGCGATGGACTCGGGAGAGATTTAAGCCAATTGAGCCTTCTTGATTCCATCTTGGACCTCATTAAAATAGCCCAATTCTTTGATGGACCCAAAAGAGGTTTAAGCCTATATGTAGGGTTCTCATCAAATCAGATTTGGATCGAATTTGTCATATTAGAATTTAAATTCAAATTTGATTATTAAAATTTATATCCGAATTTGACCTGAAATCCTAAAAGATTTTTATTAGTTAGTACCATATTCGAATCCGATAGATATCTGAAATCCAATTAAAAAATTTGACCTGATTTATTTTTTTTTCCTTTTGAATTTTATAAAAATATTGTATTTATAAAGCAAATATACGTCATATTTGAATTTTTAACAATTTTTTAATAATAAATTCCTATTTCACGTTATATTAATGCATGGGTGAACTATTATATGTTATTATATTTGATATTTTATCAATATCCTTTTAATTTTTTAGGTTAAAGACTCAATATTAGTAGTATAATATAAATGTTAATATAGATATTAGGTCAATATAATATATAGATTTTATTTTAAATCTTTATTAATATTATATATAAGAGTATTAATTTAATAAAAAATATTAAAATTTGAATTCGTACTTTTAACGGATCGAATTGCTTAATTCCATATTCAATCCATTTATTTCAGATTACGAATATTTATAATAAAATTTGATTCATTAAAAATTTTAATAAGAAGAATATCTTAAAATTCAAATCGAATTCGAATTAAAATCTGATCAATTGACAGTCCTACCATAGTAACTTCTTAAGTGAATCTCCCACCACATCACAAATCAGATTTCACAGCAATTTGGCGGTTATGAAAGAAATAATTCTTCCATCCATTGCTTTTTCGCATTGAAATAATTTCATTAGATTGGAATAACAATGCATAAGGAAATGTAATTGGTGTTTCAAGAACAAAATCGAAATGATATAAAACACAAATTGATTTATCTGTAATTACTGAAGTTTCCAAAGACTTTAATTTTTTTGTTAATATGAAAAATAATTGACATTTCATTCTCATTTACTATCTATCGAGAATTGAGCCTCATAATACCTTCAAGCATACATTAAAAGTTCAGGTTCATTAGTTGCAAATTTAGAAAAAATTTAAAAAGTTTTCAAACTTAACGCATTTTACCTTAACATGGAAATTGACCAAGTGAAGCAAATAAATAAATTTCATTATTGATTTTTATGTATATGTCTCTATGCATTTTAACCAACGTTTTCCTTGAATGTAAAAATTTTAAAAGAAACGGGAAGTTGGGATGTGAGAAACATCAATACTATTATATATAACATAATGCTGTGGAACTCACATTTTTGTATAATTTTGACTAAATTATGAATTTTTAGAATTTTAAGTTTTTTAATTAAATTAAAATTTTTTATTGATTGTTAATTACTCATATATATCTAAGAAAATTCAAAATTTATTTAGTTAAGTATCAACTTGATTCAAATTCATGTATAATCTATTTTCTTGATTAACTACTAGATAAATTATATAACTACTGATAATTTTTTTTTAATTTTTTATTGAGGTATTCTAACAAATAAACTTGCAAGTTACAATATAATAAGATAGTGACCAATTAAGCTATGGCACATGATTTAAAATCTTATCGAATAAAAGATCTAATATAATTTCATAATATCTTTTTAAGATTATGTATATTGATAGGATAATATGAAAGATTTTTTAGTTAAAATTTTCTTTGACTTCATATACCTATATAAAAGAGTCATGTGATTTAATATAAATATTGCAAGCAAATGCAAATTTTTTAATGAAACTTTTAGAGGGAAAGTCGAAAATTTTCATTGGGAAATTGACTTTTTCAAGCATTTTTTAGCAAAAAAATTTTGATGGACTTTTATCAAAAACTTTTTTGATTGATTTTTGATGGGATATTCCATTGATATTTTATATTTTGAGTTAATTCTTTCTTCTCTCACACAAATTTTTGTCGAAAAATTTGTAGAAAAATTATATTATTTAAATGCTTTAATTTTCTATTTTTTAAAATTTCAGTATTCAGTTATCATTTTTATTTATTAAAATATTTGTATCCCGTACCTTGATATGCATTCATAACTTAAGACCTTAATTTTCTTAATTTTTTAGTTATAATATAGTTTATTCATTATTTATATTTTATAAAAATATTTACATCCAATAACTTAATATGAAATTGTAAATATATATAATATAAATACCTTTATGTTTTACTTAATATTAATATACAATATTATTTTGGTTTTAATTGATACTACTTAGTGTTATTAGTTGACCGTTTGAAATAACATCTTTAAAAAATAGTAGTGCTTTATTAATTGAATATAAAAAATAATATTATATTGATAAAATAAACTAAATTAATTGTATATTATAAATTTATTTTACTTAATTGAATGAATATGCCATGTATAACTCGAGGTTAATGCTATTTAATTTAATTTTACAACCGTTTTGCCAAACAAAATAAAATGCCAACAATATTAGGGTTAGGGTAACATTGAGCTAGCTGCCAGCATACGGAAAACAAAAAAGAAGAAGGAACCAAAATAAGATAAATACTTAATGTATGAGATTTGATCATATTAAAATTTCTTTTTCATCTTTCTTTCTTTCTTTCTTTTTTCTACAAGTCCTCTTATCATAAATTTTGAAATAGGTTCAACCAATTACGCCGGTATAAGATGAACAAACTTCCCAAATTTATCAAAGTTTGCCAATCTACATTATGAAAATTTTTAATCACCCATCGACTGTTGTAAAGTTAGTGATGAATGAAGCAAGAAAAAACATGGAAAGGAAAAAGTCATGGTAGAAATGCCACTTCAAAGCAGAAGAATGTTTTTCATTTTAATCAAAAGCAAGAAAATGATGTCGTTTAAGCAAGTTAGCGATCAAAAATAAATAAATAAAGGAGATGACACCATTTTAGCTTTATGAAACAACGTCGTTTGGGATTTAATTAAATCAAGTTAGTGGAATTAGTTTTGTCCTTTACTTTCTGCCAGCTTAAATATCTCCTTTAAGAAAGGATTTCTCAATCAAGAATGTAGTAGAATTTCTGAATTATTCTCTGCAATTACAATTCCTCTCCACTACCTCATCTCCCTCATTTCTCAGTTTTTTTTGCTTTCTTTCTCAATTTTCTTTTTCTTTCTTCACACATTGCACTCTATTATCAACTTCTTCACTGGGCCTTTGGCTTTTGTTCTCAAAAATCTAGGTAGTGTGTTACAATAGCCTCAGAGCAACAATTCTGAAACTGGGTAAATTTGATGACAAGGCCAAGCTGAATGGATTTGATAGAGCAACAGATTGCAGAGTTAAAGGAAAACCAGTTGGAGCTAGCTATAAGCAATAAGGAAGCCAAGATTAAGCTGGAAGTGGGGGTTCAGAGGTTTGAGGATTCTATTGATGGGAAGTTAGGAGACTTTCTTCATGCTTTAAATATGAACAAAGGCAAGAAACAAACTAGTGACATGTCTTCTTCCTCAACCCCTACCCAACCACCCAGGCCCAGAACTGATGGTATCTTTCCAACATCTCGTAACCCATAATAGTAATCTTAAAAATACCAAGTGTGAGTTTCCTAGATTTACTAGAGATAATCCTAGAGGGTGGATAAGGAAATGCCAGAAATATTTTTAGTTTAACCAAAAAAGCGGTTATGAAAAGATCTTGCTAGCTGCTTTGCATATGGATGGTCTAGCTGATAGTTGGTACCCAAACTATATTGAAGGAAAATAGGGTATGGGCTGGGATTATTTCACTGATTTGGTCCTACAGAGGTTCTTTTCTCAAAGTGAAAACAACTTCATTAACCAATTCAACAAACTTAAACATGATAAATCAGTCCATGATTCTGCTGTTAAGTTTGAAGAACTAAAAGTTTTCATGTTAGCTATGAATAGGCACCTAACTAAGGAGTATTTTATTAAGAGTTATGTGGGAGAACTCAAGGAAGAGATTAGTCAGATGGTTGAAATATTAAACCCCTCTACCCTTCCACAGGCCATTGTTCTAGCTAAAAGGTAAGAGAGTTTGCTAGAAGCCTTACATAAGGGGTAGAAAACTTCTAGAACTTGGCCCCAATACCTATCCTAAGAGTGGCAAAACTAGCAAGTCAAAAAATTCTATTAAAAGCTAATCAAGTTTCAAAGAGTCATACCTCCCTTTCAAAAAAACTCTCTAAAGAAGAAATGGAGTCTAGAAGGAAGAAGGGACTTTGTTTTAATTTTGATGAAGTTTACCACACAAGTCATAGGTGTAAATAGTTGTTTGTAATCATAGGGGAGAAGGAACCAATGGAGAGTGATAAGATGTTAGCAGTGAAGAAAATGAGCTACACATTTCTTTTAGAGCTTTGGTTGGCCATTTTCCCCCTAGTACCTTTAAGATAGCTAGTAAAGTAGGAAATAACCCTATCACCATCCTCTTTGATATAGGTAGCACCTACAGCTTCCTTATCCTAGAGACAACTAAGGCATAAGGTTATACATTAGAGTAACTCATCCCTTAACTATCACTATAGCTGATGGGAGAAAAATGAGTGTAATTTAAAGTGCAATGATTTTAGTTGAGAAATGGGATGGTGCAAGTTTACAGCTACTGTTAGGGTCCTTAGTTTAGGAAGGCGTGATTTTGTGATGGGATTCTATCTTATTAGGAAGTTAGAACCTGTTCTGTTTGATCATGATCAACATAAGGTTACCTTCAAGCATAGAAAGAAAAAAGTAACATTGTATGGGATTAAGTCAAAGGTGTCACTTAAGATGATATCAGGGGAAAAGCTTTAAAAGTTGATTAGGAAGAAAAAAGAGTTCTTAATAGGTTGTCTTTTTATGATAAGTTCAATAATAGAACCACATAACTTCAAAACCATCCCAAAACTTAAACCTATCATCTCTAAACATTCAATTATGTTTGAGAAACCCAAAACCCTTCATCCTTTTAGAAATATCAACCACAACATCACTCTGAAACCTGGAACTAAACCCTTAAAATCCATCCCTATAGGTACTTGTATCTCCAAAGGGAAAAAATAGAGAAGCTTGTGAAGGAGATGTTAGGAAAACTGATGGAACATAGCTCTTCTATGTTGACGTGGAAAGCTAAACTCATTGACCGTTAAGGATAACTACCCTATCCCTTTGATAGATGACCTTCTAGATGAGTTATATGGAGCTACCATCTTTTCTAAGATAGACTTAAGGGCTGGTTACGATCAGGTGAGAGTCAACCCTTTAGATATCCTTAAAACAACTTTTGTTACAACTTTTGGCCTCTGTGAGTTTAGGGTCATGCCATTTGGATTAACAAATGCCCTAACCACTTTCCAAGACATTATGAACCATACTCTCAGTAAGTATTTGAGGGACTCTATGTTGGTCTTTTTTGATGACATCTTGATCTATAGAAAATCCTTAGAAGATCACCAAAGATACCTTAAGTTAGTTCTTCAGAGGTTAAGAGACTATCAGCTCTATGCTAAGGCATCTAAGTATGTTTTTGGCCAAGATAAAGTGGAATACTTAGGTTATATCATCACTAAGAAAGAGGTGGAACCTAATCCTAGAAAGATCTGAGCTATGCGTGAATGGCCTAGACGAAAGTTAATTAAAGCCCTTAGAGGTTTCCTAGGCTTAACATGATGTCATAGAAAGTTTGTTAGGAATTATGGTGGAATAGCTAAACCCATAACCTAACTCACAAAAAAAAGGCCAATTCCATTGAGATGACACCTTTGAACTTGCCTTCAATACCTTAAACAATGCTATGACCACTATTCTTATCCTTCAATTGCCAGATTTCACAAAACAGTTTATCTTGGAAACTGAAGCTAGCTATTATAGATTGGGGGCTATTTTGACTCAAGGGAAGAACCTTATAGTTTTTTTTCACAAGGAATTAGGACCAAAGGTACCAGGGCTATTAGTTTATGAAAATGAATTAATAGCTATAATCTAAGTAATTGATAAGTGTAGAGCATACCTGATACATGCTCACTTCACCATCAAAACTGATCAATGTAGTTTGAAATACCTTTTGGAACAAAAAATCTCCACACCTTTGCAGCATAAGTATCTTAGCTCCTAGGTTGTAGCTATTCCATAGAATACAAGAAAGGGAAAGATAACAAGTTGCTGATGAATGAAGAAGAAGGTTCTAGCTATAGTCTCATAGTGTTCAAACCAACATGGATTTATGAGCTTCTGGCTAGCTATGAAGGGGACACTAAAGCTCAAGAGGTTGTCACTAAAAATATTCTATACCCCTACAACATGTCAATTTACTCAGTACAAGGTGATTTGATCAAGTTCAAAGGGAAACTATATGTAGGTTTTGTATCCAACATAAGAGAAAAGGTTGCTTAAACAGGGCATACGTTTAGCATAGGAGGTCATTCGGGTGTACAAGGGACCCTACAAAGGATTAAAAGCATTTATTGTTGGCCAAGTATGTAAGAGCTAGTTCAACAAATTGTAAGTGCTTGTGAGGTGTGCCAACAATGTAAACATCAAACGGGCAAATCACAAGGGCTTCTACAGCTACTGCCCATTCTAAAACAGGCAAAGAAGCACATTACCATAGATTTTATAGAACAACTAGCACAGTTTAGTGGGAGGATAGTGATATGGGTTATAGTTGATAGATATACTAAATATGCACACTTCATTGGTTTGTTTGACCCTTTTTCAGCTTTACACCTTGCACACACTTTTCTAAACCCTATATATAAACTTCATAGCTTACCTCTTAGTGTTGTTTTGGATAGGAATGCAATTTTTATTAGCCAATTCTGGATGGAGTTCCTTAAAACTATAGGAGTTCAACAGCTACTTAGCACAACTTGCTATCCCCATTCCCAGATTGATAGGCAAAATGAGAGAGCTAATCAATGTCTAGAGAGCTATTTAAGGTGTATGTATAGTACTTCTCCTAAGCAGTGGGCTCAGTGTTGGCTATGGCAGAGTACTCGTATAACACAAATTTCCACATAGCCATTCTAATGACGTTTTTTGAAGTTTTATATAGATATAAGCCCATCCACCAACCAACCAAAATTCTAGAAGAAACCATGGTCTAGAGAGTTGATCAAATTATCTTGAATAGGAGTAGATTCACAAACATCTCAAGTTTCAATAGAGAAGGCCCAAAATTGAATGAAGCAACAAACAGACGGCCATAGGGCTGAAAGGATTTTTTGGACTGGGGACTTATTTTATCTAAAGCTAAATCTATATAGACAACATACGATTAGGAAAAGCTAATTTTGGAAACTTAGTCCCCGCTATGCATGTCCTTTTTCCTATTACAAAATGCATCGAAGAAGTCACCTATAAGCTACAACTACCAGAAGGGGCTCAAATTCACCTTATGTTTCATGTATTGATGCTCAAAAAACATATGGCAAGCACTAACCAGGTGGCACCAACATTGCCCAATTTTGATTAGGATAGAAAAATGATTCTCCAACCTATCACCATCCTTGCTAGAAGATTGATTAAAAGAAAGAATGAGCTTATAATTCAAGCTTTGATCCATTGGTCACATCTGCCATAATTAGAAATTACCCAGGAAGACTACTATATGGTAACAAAATAATTTCTAAAACTGGTTGACCCGAGGGCAAGTCCTTTGGAAGGAGAGAGTGATGTTGTAAAGATGGTGATGAATGAAGCAAGAAAAAACATGAAAAGGAAGAAGTCAGGGGAGAAACGCCACTTCAAAGGAAAAGAATGTTTTTCATTTTAATCAAAAGCAAGAAAACAATGTCATTTAAGCAAGTTAGTTGTCAAAAAAATTTAAAGAGAGATGACATCATTTCAGCTTTATGAAATAGCATGTTGGGATTTAATTAAACCAAGTTAGCAAAATTAGTTTTGTCCTTTTCTTTCTATCAGCTTAAATATCCCATTTAAGAATGGATTTCTCAATCAAGAATGTAATAGAATTTCTGAACTATTCTCTGCAATTACAATTCCTCTCCACTTCCTCGTCTTTTTTGTTTCTTAGCTTTTTCTTCTTCTCTCTCAATTTTCTTTTTCTTTCTTCACACACTGCACTCTATTATCATCTTTTTCACTAGGACTTTGGTTTTTGTTCTAAAAAATCTAGGTAGTGTGCTACATAAACCTTGTCAAGTTAAATTGATTAGACTAAAACTTGCATCCCTTTCATTCCACGCATGTGGAATCATAAAAATAAAAATGAGCACAATATCATATTAAGTGGGACAATAAATGAATTAAGTCAAGTTAAACATATTAACTTTTGTAATTTTTTATCTTTATCCAGATTAAAAAAATTACACCTCAACTTTATCGAATAGTTAACTGAATTAAACTTAAATGAGTTTTAATTAAATTTAATTAATATTTTATTATCTTTTAGAAATCTTATCGAATTTGGATTAGCTTTAAATTTTAAATAAAGCAATTATAGGGTACTCATGAAAAAATCTAGTTGATATATAAACATAGTTGTATTATATCTCAGTCCCTTTATCAATTTTCTAATCTAATTTGTTCATTTGGCCTTGAAATTTGGGCTACAAATGACAAGAAACGAAAAAAATAGAGTGAAACAAAGTTAAGTGATCGAAATGGGCATGGGAACATACCTTGGCACAATTGGGCAGGATGTCGCATGCCAGTGCATGATAAGGTACATGCTAAGGTGCATAGCGCTAGGTAGAATGGGAGCAGACGAGCACGCAAACTATTGGAATTGTGCACCCAAGCGTGCAGTATCCTAGAATGCTATGCTAAGGTGCAATATCCAAGCACCCTAGCATGGCAAAACTCTACTAAGAAGCAGTTTTTTCGATAGCAATAGGAGTTTTACGCACCCCGACTTTCAGCGTAAGGCCTATAGGCCATATTTTTGTTTTTGCAGGCATATATAGTTGTTTTCTTCCAGGGCAATTTGTGACGAACCATATACAATAGATTCTACATTACTTTGAGATAATTTCTTGAGAAAAAGTTTAGAATGAGGGCGTTGGGTGTTCTCATGAGATTTGTGGAACTCCAGTTATACTTGTTACCTTAATTTGAAATCAATAAAATTCTTTTATTTGTCGATTGGATTAAGCACATCGTCGAACCATGTTAAATTTTATTGTCAATTTTATCAAATTACTTTACTATTACATTCAAAGTTTGGATTTGATCTTTCTAGGTTTTAACAAACTAGAATCAAAAGTTAGGATTGATAAGATATTAGCTATGAAGTACCATAAGAGAGATTTGATGGGAAGAGTCAAGAATGACTTTGTGTTGTGGAAAATAAATGGTCATGCCTTTCTGTGTCAACAAGGTTTACAGAGAGCGTCAAAATAATAGCTATTTCTTACTAGAGATGCTATTAGATTAAGAGAATGATGAGTTTATAGCAAAGGCTTATGGTACTCTGATGTTATCATTGATAGTGGGACTGTGGTCAAAGCTTGAGAGTCTCTATATGATGAAGTTCCTTACAAATTGACTATATCTGAAACATCGATTATATATATTAAAGATGAAGAAAGGTATATTTATTACTTAGCACATTGATTATTTTAATAAGGTAATATTAGATCTCGCTAGTATAGATATACAAATTGAAAATAAAGATCAAGCTTTAATTCTCTTGTGTTCTCTGCCTAAATCTTTTGAGCACTTGGTTACTACTTTACTGTATATGAGAGATATGATTTCAATGGAAGATATGAAGGCCTCATTAAATTCTAATGAATTGAGAAAATATGTCCTAAACAATAATGATAGTGAAAGTAGAGAAAGATAGTGGAAAATGGGAGATCGAGAGAAAAAGAAAGGAATAAGGTCCTAAACTAAACGTAGAAAAGGCAATAAATATTTTAAGTATAGAGGAAAGGGGCACTGAAAATGTAATTATCTAGAACGAGGAAAGGCCAAGGATGCAGGTGAAACTTCTGACCAAAAACGAGATGATGTTGTAAGAATCATTGAGAATAAGTTTGATAGTAGGCTTGTTCTCAATGTTATTGAGAGTCCACTGAGTTTAAAGTGAATTTTGGATAGTGTTTGTTCCTACTATATGTGCCCATGAGATGATTGGTTTACCACTTATTAGAAATACAATGGTGGTAAAGTGCTTATGGAAAATAATACTTCTTGCAAGGTTGTAGGAATTAGCTCAGCTAGTATCAAAATGCACGATGGTATAGTAAAGACCCTAATAGATGTGTGTCATGTTCCTAATTTGAAGAAAAATCTAGTTTCGCTAAGTATTGTGGACAAGAATGGCTATGAATATAGAGCTTGAGATGGAGTTTTGCGGGTTTCTAAAGGTGAAGTGCTTATCATAAAGGGAGATAAGAAGAACAGCTTTTACATATTACAAGGTAGCACAATTTTTGGTATTGTAGTGGTTTCTTCATTAGTTAATGATACTAAGAGATTGTGGCATATGTGGTTTAGGCATATGAGTGAGAAAAGGATGTTAGAATTGAGTAAACAATGTTTGCTTTGTAGGGAGAAGATTGGAGAGCTAGATTTCTGTGAATAGTATGTTCTTGGCAAGTAACACATAGTGAAATTCACCACATCAGTTCATAGGACCAAGGGCACCATAGATTATATTCACTTATATCTTTGAAGGCCTTCTCAAATTCATTCAAAGGGAGGTGCTAGGTATATATGGACATTCATAGATGACTTTTCACGAAGAGTGTGGGCATATATGCTGAAGTATAAGGATGAAGTATTTGCCAACTTCAAGCAATGGAAAACTTTGATCAAGAAGTAGATAGTAAAGGCGATCAAATGCTTAAGACTTGACAATAGATTAGAGTTCTACAATAAAACATTTAATGTATTATGCAACAAGGAAGAAATTGAGGTATCGTATAGTTGTACATACATTATAGCAAAATGGAGTTGTAGGATAGATGAGTAAGATTATCTTAGAGAGAACTAGACACATGCTCTTTAACATTGGATTGTCCAAGGATTTTTAGGCAGAAGTGATTAACACTGCTTGTTATTTGGTGAATAGGTTATCATCAATTACTTTAGACTACAAGACACTAATGGAAATTTGATTCGGGTCTCCTGTTGATTACTCAAATTTGAGAGTATTTAAATGTCCAGCTTATGCTCTTGTCCATGATGGGCAGCTTGAACCGAGACTAGGAAGTGCATATTCCTAGGCCATGTAGATGAAGTCAAAGGTTATTATTTGTGGTGTAATGATGAAAAGGGCTCCAAGATAATTATCAACAAGGATGTGACATTTAATGAGTCTGCTATGATAAAGAAGGTGGAATAGGGAAAAAATAGTCAATAGGCCGTTAAGAAGAAGGTGGAGTAAGAAATTGACACACAACAAGTTTTAAAAGAGAAACAGAAGGTGGTAGATGAAGTTGGTGAGAGCTTATTATCACTTAATTAGCAACAAGAAATTAACTTAGTATAGAACTATCATTTGGCTCACAATAGAGAGAGGAGGTAGATCGAACCACCACAGCGATTTGCATATTCAGATCCAGTTGCTTAAGCTTTGAGTTTGGTTGAGGATTTTGTGTGCAATGATCTAATCACATACAAGGAGGTCATTTTTTGCCCAAATTCTGATAAATGGGTTGTAGCTGTGAGTGAAGAGATTGAGTTTACACAAGAATAGCACTTGGGAGCTAGTTGATATACCTAAGTAGCAAAAGATTGTAGGTTACAAATGAATCTACAAGAAAAAGAAAGGATTTTCAGGGTTGAGGATGCTAGATACAAGGCATGATTAGTTGCTAAAGGTTTCGGTTGGAGGAGGGAGTTGACTTTCATGAAGTGTTTTCCTTATTTGTAAAACATATATTCCATTCGTGTTTTACTTACCATGGTGGCTCTATTTAATATGGAGCTTGAGTAGATAGATGTAAAAATAGCATTTTTGCATGGTGAGTTGGAGAAACAAATCTACATGAGCTAACTAGAGGGATTAGTTGTTCTTGGAAAAGAAAATCAAGCATATCTTTTGAAGAGGCCTTTATATAGCTTAAGGCAATTTCTCAGGTACTGGTATAAAAGGTTTGAAGCTTTTATTACCAAGATAAAATTTACTAGAAGTATTTACGATTATTGTGTATATTATAAAAAATTTAGTGATAGCCTTCTCACATATTTATTGTTGTACGTTGATGATATGTTGATTGCCACTAGAAACATATCTAAGATCAATGTTTTAAAGACTTAGTTGAGTGATGAATTTGAGATGGAGGATTTGGGCAGTGTGAAGAAGATATTGGGTATAGAGATCATTCAGGACAAACATGCGGGATTGTTGTACTTATCTTAACAACATTATATTGAGAAAGTACTAGAGTGTTTTAGGATGGATAAGTCCAAGCTAGTTAGTAGTATGTGACTTGCAGTTTATTTAGGCTCCCATCAGATCTATCACCAAGTACTGAAGAGGAGGTGGAGCACATGTCATATGTGCCATATGCTAGTGTAGTGGTAGCTTGATGGACGCCATGGAGTGCACTAAAGTAGATATTTCATATGCAGTCAATGTTTTGAGCAGATACATGCACAAGCTAGGAAACTCATTGGCAGGCTATGAAATAGATCATAAGGTATTTGAGAGGTTCTGCAAATAGATGTTTAAAGTATAGTTGATTGAATTCTACGGCTAAAAGTATTAGCTATGTGGATGTGAATTATGCCAAAGATTTGGACAGCAAAAGGTCCATGACTAGATATGTATTTAGTGTTTTAAGTTGTACGGTTAGCTGGAAGGCGACTTTGCAGTCATCAGTTGCATTATTTACAACAGAAGCTAAGTACATGGCTTTAGCTGAAGGTGTGAAGAAGGCATTTGGCTAAAAAAACTGATTGAGGATATGAGTATGGATTTTGATATTACTATCTATTCTATGATAGACAGAGTGTCATACACTTATAAAAGAATCAAGCATTTCATGAAAGAACGAAGCATATTAACATTAGGTATCACTTTATCCAAAATATCATGCCTCAAGGTGTTATTTTGGTTGACACTAAGGATAATCTAGCAGACACATTGACTAAGATTGTTCCAAGAATCAAATTCAAGCATTACTTGGATTTGATTAATATTTGCAAACTCAAATGATGGCCCCTTTGAGGGGTATGGACAAAGAAGATGGATGGTGAATTTCAAGTCAAAGTGGAGAATTATTGATTTTGCCTTGAAAATTGAGTTACAAATGCAAGAAATGGAAGAAACGAAGCAAAGCAGAGTTAAGTGGTCAAAATGGGCATGGAACAAGCTTTGGCATGCGTTGGTAGGACACTGTGCATTGGGGCGCAAAGAGACGGGCGTGACATGCGCTCGAGTGCTGGGAGTGCCATGCTTAGGCGCGCAAGCTACTAGAACTGCGCTCCTGGGCGTGTAGTGTTTTGGAACTCTATGGTAGGGCACAACATCCTTGTGCCTTGGCGTGGCAAGACTCAGCCAAACAATAGTTGTTTCAGCAGCAATAAGAGTTTTGCATGATGGGGTGCAAGTCATGTGCGCCATCGTGAGCTGCGTAAGGCCCATGAGCCATATTTTGATTTTCACAAGTATATATACTTGCTTTCTTCTAGGAAAATTTGTGACGAATCATTTTTAATGGATTCTACATTACTTTTGAGATAGTTTCTTGATATGGAAATTAAAATGAAAGTGTTGGGTGTTCTCTCAAGATTTGTGGGACTCAAGTTTACTAGTTACCTTGATTTGAAATTAATAATTTTTTTTTGTCGGGTAAATTATGAACATTATCGAACCATGTTAAATTTTATAAAGTTAGGATTTGATATTTCTGATTTTCAACACAATTAAACCTCCAACTCCTCTGCAATCCAAACTCTCTTCCTCCCCTCTATAAAACCTTCTCCACGCCTATAAGATTCCTCTATCAAAACTCAGCCGCAAAAACACACAAAAATTCCCTGAAATTTTCTTCAACTTCTTTTATTCAAGGAATTTTTCGATTCAGCTAGCCATGTCGACAGGGGTTATCACACCATTCAACTTTCTCTTCTTTGAGTTTATTTGCCGGGACCTCACCGCCCTTTGTTTGTCTCTATCTTCGTCTAACAAGAAAATTAAGCATGTGAAGTTTGATAATATGAAGAAGAAGACGAAAGAAGAAAGAATAAGCTTGTCGACTCTAGCCAAGAAGCTGGAAGATCGCCGGAGGATGAGAGAGCAGAGGCTTGCGCTGGGGTTCGATGGGATTTACTGCTTTGAGACTATTGTCTGTTATTGGTTCATAATTTCTTTTCGATATATAATTGATATGGGGATTCTTTCGTACTTACTTTTCTTTAGATAATTGATATAGGAATTCTTTCTTGGTAGGTAATAGAATGCAATACTCTAAATTGCTAGTGTTTCTCTTATTCTCAATTTATTTCTTTTTATTTGCGCTGAATTAGTTTTCTTAATAAACGATTTTTTTGTTTAGCGTTTTTTTTTATTCTTCTCGCACTAATGTGCTTTGAGTTTCATTGACTGACACGTTTCCCGAGCCCTAGTTTCTCATTTCATTTCATTGTCTAAAACAATATCCACAGTCTCTTTACGAGTATCACAGCAAAAAATGATATATTTTGTAAAAATAATTCTTCATGTAAATCGCTTTGAAGCAAATTAATCGAGAAGAATTAGTGATTGTTAAAATAGCTTGTAAGCAAATTGAGTTGGGCAGAACAAGCAACTGTGAATTTGTTAAAAACAAATTTGGATTGAGTAAAACAAGTGGTTATGGAAACTAGTATATATTAAATCGCTATCACATCTAATCATGCAATAGATTTTGCTTGAAACTTAAATTGAATAATAGTTATTTTAATTGCAGATTTATTTTTCAAAAGAATATAACAAATGATGAATTTTGTTATTTTTTCAATAAGTTAATATTATTCTATTAGCAAATTAAGTAAATTAAAGTATAAATTACGCAATGAGATACACATAAGGTGTACAATCGAACCCATTCGAATTTGGATTTGAGACCTCCTACACAATAAGAGAAATTAATGCAACTGGACCATTGCTTAAAAAATTGGATTGGATTGGGCAGTTGGACTGGTTGAACCATCAATTGCCATATGAATCGATCTGATTTTGAGTACAAATTGAAAAATAAAGAAAATCGTCATATTTTGTGAAAATTGTTTGAACTGATGGTCATATTGTTTGAATAGTTCATAGTTTATGAAAATCTGACCTTTTTTTTTTTTCCGTCTTTCATTTAATTTTTTGGCAAAATTAGTATTTTTTTAAAATTTTTTTTGGCCTAACGTGAACCTCCAAAATTAAGATACATCTTACAAATGTAAAAACTTAAAACACTCAAATAGATCTACAAAATAAAGCCCAAATTAGATATAATATTTTAATTTTTTTAATTCGACTAGAAGGTAGAGACCTTTAGTCCTTACCCAACCTATGTGCTCTTTCAAAAAATTCTAATTTATAAAATTGAATAATATAATTTAGACTATTTATGTTTTATGTTTGGTATTTTATTTACTTTTAAGTAATATATAAAATATAAAATATATATTATATAATTATGATGTCACAGTTCAATTATTGTCTAATCAATGATTGAACTAGTGAACTATAAACCGATAAAATTTTTAGTTCAATAAATGGTTTGATTTTTCAAATACTACATTGGACAATTGCATATTAAAAAAAATAGAAATTAGAATTAATTTCAATTGCAAATGAGAATTGAGTGTTCAGTTTTGATTAGAATTGAGATCTTAATTTGGGCTACCAAAGGTGATAATTCGGATGGGTTGGGTGGATTTGAGTTGGATTGAGATAAAGATATAACATAAAAATATTAAACTTAAATCCAATCTAATTTGATCCTAAACCCAAAATGTTCAACCCTAACTTGACTTATAAAAAATCGTGTTAGATTTGGTTTGACCTGATTTTTAATTAGATCATTTAACAATCAGATAAACCTACCCCAACCCAACCCAACTTGATAAAATTGATCCAACCTTATCTATTTATTTTATTTTTCATATTTATAAATTTCAAAATTATAATTAAGTAGAATTTTGATCTATAACAAAATCTAAAATTTGGCATAATCATTAAGATCTAAGAAACATAAAAACTTTAAAACTTGTCATGTCCATAAATACTTTAAATACAAAAAAATAACAAACTAGTGTTCAGTAATTGAATTTTAAAATTTTGATTTTTGGATATATATTATTTAGATTTTATTTTAATTAATTAATTTTTTTTAGGTGGGTTGGGTGGATTAGGTTGTGTCAAGTTTATTAGGTTATTGGATCATTTGTTTTTTTTTTTTTCAGGTTGAGCAAGTTGACCTGAAATCAATTAAATTTTATTTTCTTAAATCATTTTTGAATCTAATCTAATTTGACTTGAACCTAAAAACATTAAATTCGAACCTAGTTTTTTTTTTTTTCAAATGAATTATTATTAATTCATCAAATTGAGTTTGATTTTTACGTCTTACACATACTGGTGGCGATGTAACTTGTGCCCAAAACTTTTCTCAATTGGGTCACCCAGGCCACCTCGGCCCCACCCCCAACCCTATATGCTCAGTCGGTTCAGCAAAGTCAAATCAAATCCTGAATTAATCCCATTTTGATTCACACATATTTTGAGTACACAAGAGCATTAAATACGTTAGCGGCACAGTAGCACAGTGACAAATTTTCACTGAAAATTTGATTAATATATTTTCGCATTTCTGCTCCTCACATGGACTGAAAATTTGATTAATATATTTTCGCATTTCTGCTCCTCACATGGTCTACATTCTCTTTATATCACATTCTCTTGGTAGAAGGATTGATCAGATTTCGGATACTTTTGCCAACATTACTTCATCAATTTCAGTGATCTGAAAAACCCTTCTCGGGTACACTTATTTTCTCTTCGTGCATGCGCAATCGTACACAAAAACGTATGTACATATATGTACAGACATTATACATACAAAAAACACTCTTTCTTGCGGGTTGACGTGACTGATTTTTGGTGAAGTAGATCAGATCTAGGGTTTACTACTGTTTTTTATGTGTTCTGATATTGTTTGTTAAATGATGCATATTATTTTAAATTCTATATCGTTCTCTGCAGCTGAGCTGGATTTGATGATTTAGATCTGTATTTCCCTCCAATTTGTTTATAAGATTGGGATGAGGTAAATGGATGTTGCGATTCTTCCCCTTCAGTTTAATTGTTTTGGTGGAATCATGGATTTTGTGATAAATTGTATGTTTGGCGGGTAGATATTGAGGTATTGGATAATAGAGGGCAGTGTGAAGATGAGCGACGGCCAGCGGTATCAGCTGGGGACGATTGGAGCATTGAGTCTTTCGGTGGTTTCGTCGGTGTCTATTGTGATTTGCAACAAGGCGCTCATTAGCACTCTTGGCTTCACTTTCGGTGAGAATTTTATGGATTTAATCCATCTATTTAATGTTAAGAAGAGTAACAATTGTGCTGTTATGCCTGTCATATTTTAGTCACTTGTCTCAACCAGGTGTCTTGTTTAGATGTTTTTCCCCTTTGAACATTTTGCTTTGAATTTTCCAATCTTGTAATTGGTTAGGAGTCATTCAATTCTTGGTGGCACAAACCATATAGTGCAAGGGGTTTGCTGAAGATCACATTATGCTGTATTTTTGTTGATAGAATCAAGTCAAGTTTTGATATTTCTGTTCACAAAGGAAATAGTAGATAGTAGGTGGTCTATTGACATCTAGACAGACAACTGTGGCCTGCATTCTGCATTTTCTTTTTTGGTTGATTCAGATAAGGAGTAATGTCAACGTGAATTGCAGAAGTTGAAATATTCTTGAACTGACCATCAGCAATGGATATGCAATATTTTATAGAGTTTGTAAGTGTGCATTAATGACATTAAATGATATAGGTAGAGAAATTGGAAGTCCTTGATTGAGATGATGGTGCTTTCCATGTTTACCTTTCTTTTCAAACAATGATACCAAAGAATAGCCACTTGATGCTTGGGTAAGTATGAGAATTATTACAGGAATTGTTGTTCATCCTATAACTTGTAGAATTAGCTTGGTAGCTTTTCCTTTGTGGTGATTTACAATTATATCTCTGACTTTGTTGAAAATTACATTTTCTTCACACTTGATGCTTTCGTAAGTTATAAAGGGAAGTCAAGCATTTTAATGCAAAAGGCAGGTACTGAATAAACAAATGCTCATCTTTTTGTCAAACATGAAAAATCGACAGAAGGGCCAAGCTGCAAGCAATAGCTTAGTAGCGGCTTCATTTTGATGTGAGTGGCTTTTTGTTGTAGTAACATCACATGGAAAGGTGTGTTTGGATGTCATTGTTATGCAGGAAGTATATAACTGTCAGCTCTGTTGGACATGAGACAATTTCCAAAATCCTCCCAGCCTCCCTATAGAAAAGGGCATGGTATTGCTTCCTAACAGTGTATGCAGAACAGGATCTTTTCCTTTTTAAACAAAATGAGACAAACTCTAGGACCAACAATATCAAAACTATTTGTAGCCGGTGGATCTTGAAATAGAGTTTTGGTGGTTGCACTTAGTGATATCATCACTATGATTTCTTGCACCCAACTGTGTCTAGAGAAACTCATGGAGATTGTCAAAATGGCAGTGCTGATGGGATAAATTCTACCACATCTGCGTTGGAAATGCCTTCTTTAGTATGAGGTCTTCTTACTTAATGTTTTCTATTTTGATGAAAGTGCGATTCTTTTGCTCATTTTCTCAAGGAAGAGTTTTTTCCAGTTGTTTTTCTTTTTCCCCTGTCTGCTGGAGCCGGCTGGGAAAGGAGTTGCAATTTGATTGTTTTAGTTATGAGTCTTATGACTAGAACTGTGCTAGGTAGTTGGACCTCAGTGTCTTTTCATTTGGGGCTGGCTTCTCAGAAATGGCATTCTAGTCTTACTCTTCTGGGATTCATCAGAGTCGTGACTTCATGTGTTCTAGTCTATATTTGGCTTGTATCTACTTTGGTGCATTTTCAGTTATCATTTTAAAAATTAGTGCATTCAATCTGAACTCTGAAATGGAGTTCATTCACTTTTATTGTTGATGATGTGAATTTTGACAATGTTGAGACTTGTATGAACCAAAAATCTTCTCTTGAAGCGAGTGCTTTTGGTGGATATGCAATTATTTAGTATCTAAACAAACTTATTTATATTTATAGTCATTATTCTAGAAGTATGTATTACACCTCCAAATCTTATTTCGGAAGCTGCTTATCATGTTGCATACATGATTGAAGGTCATTGTTAATTTTTTAATTTGAATATATCAAAACTCAATATGAGAAATCATTATTCACTTACTTGTATTTTATTTTATTATCTTTTCTTGGCCTCCACTCAGTACTCTTTGTAGCCATGTTACGTTTGGTTGCACTTTTTAAATTCTTGAAGTCATTAACTGTGGTTCTCTCCCATCATTTTACTTTCTCAGCGACAACACTGACGAGCTGGCATCTCCTTGTCACATTTTGTTCTCTTCATATTGCTCTATGGATGAAATGGTTTGAGCACAAGCCTTTTGATCCAAGAGCTGTGATGGGATTTGGAATTTTGAATGGAACATCAATTGGACTTCTAAATCTTAGCCTCGGTTTCAACTCCGTGGGTTTCTATCAGGTCAATCTCTCCTGCTCAGCCATTGTTTAGGAACTAAAGTTTTTGGCATGTAATTCAGGATCCTAATAGCTTTTATTTTTATACGCTTCTCTGCCAAGTGCCAACAATGTAACAATCACCTTATAAAGTTAACATTCCAGGGTGTAGCTGTAATCAGGTAATATTAAATAATTTCACTTGTAGCTCATGAATCCGTAATTCTATGTTTCCCAGAATCATTTTGTTTTCAAGAATCACGTTAGGTAGTCCTGTCTAGTTGAGAGTTTGGACCAGTGGTCTCGTGCAGTTATGTGCAATAGAAGGGTCAGTGTAACCCTGGGCAACAATATCAGTTTTGTCAGAGTAGTTGCTCAAGGGAAAATGGATTTCGCAGAGATGCATCTTGATATCTTGCAGTTGAATACATAGTCCTTCAGTTTCTTGTGGTGGTTGATAATTACTTCCAGAATACTGTAGCTAATGGAATAAAAAGTTAACCTGTAGTTAGTATTATAGTGTTTTACTTGCTATTCTCTCCAATCTAGTTTATTTCTTCAACACCTACTCTGTTGTTATTTCATAACAGTTACAGTTTACAAATGTTCGTCTTTTGGTTTATGCATTTCAGATGACAAAATTGGCAATTATCCCCTGCACTGTCCTTTTGGAGACTCTGTTCTTCAGGAAAATATTCAGGTCAGATTTTTGCATCAGTCTTATTTCTAGTTTGTCTGTTATCTATGTAATGCGGTCTACGCGAGGTTTTAAGCCCCCAGTTTTTGCTGCCAATACTTTTCATGATTGATCCAAATGCTTTCTCATGTTTTTATGGAAGGCATGCTTATTCTTACCAGCATACTAGATATTGCTCATTGAAAAGAGAAAAACCATTTTCAATGTCATTAACATACGTTATAAGTTTCAGAATTTCTGGTGTACATTGTGACTGTAGCAATACTCTCCTGATTTTTCCAATGGGATTTATATGATGGAACCCTTATTTCAACCTTTGCAATTTTGTCCAATGTCTACAATGTATATGCACAACATGCTAGTTGTTAAGTAAAACATGTGTGCTCCTATCTGGGAACGGCCAGCACTGTATTTGCCCCTTATCATAAAAGATTCTAGAAATTCCTTGATAAATGATGGGGGTCTTCTGATGTGCGCCTTGTGAAACCACTACAGAAGCAGATAATAGCTTAAAATAAACTGAGTAACTATATTATCTTTGGTTACTCCTTATTAAAACAAAACAGCCTACCCTTAGCTGTATAATTTACATCTTCTTTCTTGGTTTTGTTACATTCTTTTGGCCATTTGCTTTCACATTAAATCAATGATATTTGTCCATTCGGCCAAGAATTGTTATTAATATCTGGGAGTGTTTTCTTTACCATAATGTTCTTCATAATTTTAGTTGTTTTGGCAACTAATCAATTATCTTTTTTATATACATTTTTTAATTTTGCTTGAATATGCTAAATCTGGATGTGGTACATCCACTTGGATGGATCCACAATTCTGCATGTCTCTGTTTCCGTCTTGACTATGAGCATGCCACACTTTTCTCATCAACTTTAACTTAGTGTATTAAAGATTTTCGTGTTCATGTACTGTTCTTGAATACTGGCTGCTAATACTTTGTTGACCACTGTTTTTAGTAGGAATGTCCAGCTCTCACTAGCTGTTCTTCTCGTGGGTGTTGGAATTGCAACAGTGACTGATCTGCAGCTCAATGTCCTGGGTTCTATCCTGTCTCTGCTTGCAGTTGTTACAACTTGTGTTGCCCAAATTGTATCCACAGCTGTTTTATTGTACTTATTCCCTCCCACCCCCACCCCAGAAAAACCAAAAAGATAAAAAAAAAAAAACAAGCATGCTTCCACAAACTGTTTTACAAAATATAGACTAACCTGGAGAAGAAAGGTTACTTTATATTTGGCATACTGAAATTTTCAGCAGTCTGCTTTTTTGTGCGTCCTCTCTGCAATTTTGTGGATCGAAAGTTCAATTTTCATTTGGCTTACTGAAAATTTCGGCGGTTTGATTTTCATGATTCCTCTTATAAATTGTGGGATCTTAACTTCAAATACCATCAGATGACAAACACCATTCAGAAGAAGTTCAAGGTTTCTTCAACTCAACTTCTGTACCAGTCTTGTCCCTATCAGGCAATCACTCTGTTCATTACTGGACCATTTGTAGATGGACTGTTGACCAACCAGAATGTATTTGCTTTCAATTACACTCCTCAAGTGCTAGTAAGGACTGAAACTCTTTCCTTGCAACTGGTAGATTATATGCAGCACTTGACTTTGTTTTGTTTCATGACAGGCATTTATTGTCCTATCCTGCTTAATATCAGTTTCTGTGAACTTCAGTACCTTTCTTGTAATCGGAAAGACATCACCAGTCACTTATCAGGTCCTAGGGCATTTAAAAACATGCCTTGTTTTAGCATTTGGCTATGTTCTTCTACGAGACCCCTTCAGCTGGCGAAACATTTTAGGGATCTTGATAGCTATAGTAGGAATGGTATTGTATTCATATTATTGCACCGTGGAGAACCAGCAAAGAGCCATTGCTGAAGCAGCACAATTATCTCAGGTCTTTTATTCAATCTGTTGCAATTATTTCCCATCCCTTTTTATGCATTTGAATTGGAGAAAATTTATGTGCTAATTCTCTATTCCTTTGTATGAAGGTGAAAGAAAATGAATCTGATCCTCTATTAAGTGTTGAAAATGGAAGTGGTATTCTAACTGATGGAGGTGTTGCAAGGGCTCCAGGATGGAATTCAAACAAGGACCTGCATGCTTAAAACTTCCTTGGTACTAATTCATTTACCTAGTTTATGTGGAGTGGAACTATTTCAGCGATGAAGAGGTCGCTGCAATGGATACCCAAATATTATGGAGCACGATTTCCTTGTTTTGATAGATTGAACTTCTGTTCACAAGTAGTAGTAGAGCTGAAATGATGTCTTTTTGATGAAACAGTTTTGTACACATTAGGTGTGCCAATAGAATTGATAATCTTCGATTATAGCTTCCTTCTTGTGAAGCAAATGTTTCAGCCTTTTGATATGAATATGCAGTTTTAAAGAGTCAAAAACATATTCTTGGATTCGCTTCTTGCAGTTGTGGGACTTGTGTCTTAACTCCTATCTAATTTCTCGTGGTGGTATTCATTTTTTCGATCACAGGTTCAGAATCTTGGCTTTAAATCAAAACACACCAACCTCCAGCTTGCATGAAATTTTCTGAGTTGAGTTGTGCAGAGTTAGGAATGAATCTTGATGTTAGATATTAATTTTTGAATGCATTTCATCCATTTGATCGATCATTCAGTTATGCTCACCGTTTTCAGATGGCTCGTTTAAAACACTCAAATCTGTTAGATGCCCACACATATTTAATTGCTAATGACTTAATGGCGCTAATTTATTTGGGATGATATTTTTCAATTTTATATAGACAGAAGTACTATTTTCTCAGTGCAACAATCTATACCATGTTTCTAAACCTTTGTCTTCCCAATTCGTCATGTCTTTCCAATTCTTCGTGCAAACATGAAGAACCAATGCAAATGAAGAATCAGGTGGTCTCAATTTTAACGCAAATCATCAAAACGAGGCTTTTAATATGTAATAAGAAAGTAATTTTTCAATACAGATTTATTTTTAGTAATCAATTTATATTTTATACAAAAAAAAGGTATAAAATATTATTATCTAAATTTATTTTTCAACTTTTTTAAGATGCAAAATTATTAATTGTACTTTTATAAATAATTTCATCAAACGTTTTATTTCAATTGATAGCATAGCTAATATATATTATCTTTTTTGAGACATTGAATTTTATTAGTTTTAATTCTGAAAAATTTATTTCCAAAAAAGAAAAATAAATTTAAGAAATAAAACCTTGAATTTTAGTAAAAGAGAATTAATACTAATATTATTTAGTGATTAGTGTTGAAAAAGAATGAATGATATAGGATTTTACAAGTAAAAGAATAAGAATTATAAGGACAGTAGAGATTTAGGAGAATCAAAAGTAATAAAATTTAAATTTATATTTTTAGTTAATTATTTATTGTGAGTTTAATTAGTAAGGTTTCCAAATTAAAGGCCTTATACGTTTTTTGAAGCCTAAACTATTTGAAAAAGAAAACATCTATATGAAACTTTTAAATTAAAGATTTAATTTTTTTAGACATATAATGTGAAAAAAATAGGCCTTAATTTTTTATTTTAAATTTTTTTGAGGCATACAATATAAAAGAAAATACGTACGAGAGATCTTCGAAATTTATAGGTCTAAAGCAATCACCTTTCTTTGTTAAAGATAGGGCCAATCTTGTGAAGAATTAGTACAACAAAAAAAAGTACTCAAATATGAGACTCTTAAATTAGATATGAGACTTTGTTTCAGGTCAAGATGATACTCAATAAATGTGAAAAAAAAAAAAATGATGCTCAAGTTAAACGAGTGGCGCAACATGTTTCTACAGATGATTATATTGAGTGTCTTATTAGTATTATTATTATTTTTTAATATGTTTTTCGACCATATTAATTTAGTTTTTGTTCTTATAGTGCACACTAATAGAACTAGCAATGTACTAGTGCATAGCACGGATTTTTTAAAATAATTTATATAAATATTATTGTAAATAATAGATATAATTAAAAACTCATATAAATTTAAAATATTACAAAAATTGGTCAAATAATGAGTAAAATTAAATAGTACTCCTACATATCAAAATTAAGTATTTAAATGCTTGAACATGTAAAGATAATAAAGAATATGAAATTTGATACATGATGTTGTGGAAAATGAATTTCAAAATTATTCATTGAAAAATTAAAAAAAATTCAAAAATTCCAGAGGTAAAAGCCTATAAATAAGATTATAATGTAATGCAAGAAAAACTAAAGGATAATTGCATTAGAAAATGAAAATGTATGGAAAGTATAGAGCACTTAATAAGCTAAGAGTTGTAAGAAAAACTTAGAATTGTAATATTTTTATAAGATTACTTTAGATTAAAAAGACGATGACTATATACTAAGTTGACATTTAAACTATAAAGAATTAGATAAAAGTATGCAAAAAATATTAAAAAATTAAAAAAATATTATTTTATTTTTAAGACCAACCTATGACAGCAAAAATAAAAAAAATTGAAAAAATAAAATAAATCTGTAAAATAATTAATCATAAAATTAGAAGTAATATTAGAATATACGTAAATAAGAAAACCTTTCAATTTAATTCATTGCTTAGTTGAAGAAAAAAGAATAAAACATCACTAATAAAAATTTAAAATAATAATAAATTAATAAAGTAAATTTAACTCAAAATTGATTTTAAAATAGGATTGAATGAGAGGATATAAGGGTTAAATTAGAATGCAAAAAAAATGGACAAAATGAATTATTACGCTTATTTGTAAATTTTTTTTACATAAATATAATTGGATCTTCATATTATATTGTACAAATAGTAGAAAAAATAAAGTTATATATATTGATGGATTAAATTATGCCCATTGTTATACATTTTAAAAAAGAAAAAGTTGATGGGTGTATTTTCAATTGATACAAACATCTCATAATTTTTTCAAATAGATCAAGATTGATTTAAAGAATATGTATAATGAAGTAGTATATAAAATTTTTAAAAAGAGTTTGAATTGTACATATTTATATATATATAATTACATATATATGAGTAAAAAAATTGACGGGCCTTTAAAACTATAAATATTTAAAAACTGAAAATTCTAAAAATATTAAAATTATAGAATAGATCTCATCCTACAAAAATAGATAAATAAATAAAATTTAAAAATAAAAAATTCAAAAATATTTTTATACTAATAACTTAACTGAAAGAATGAATAAATAGATACTAAATATAACTTGTCAAAGTATTCACTTTTTTCGGTTTATATTTTTATGGTTCGAAAAATGCATTCATGCGTTGAATGGTTGCAAGATATATTGAAGATTATAAAAGGAGAATTCCAATGTTCGGAAAATGCATTCATGCATCTGTGGGGAGATCATTGCTTGACGTGTATGTAAAATGTGCTGAACTTGAGTGTTGTGCACATATTGTTTAATGAAATGCCACGAAGGGGCTCGTTATATATTTAAAGAAATACATTGACTAAGGGCTAATTTATTTCGAATAACGTGATTATGAATAATATATAAATAGATAGATATATTTTAAATTTATCAAGATAAAGTAATATAATTTCACGTTTGGTTAGTAAAATCAACTAAAAAGTAAATTAAAACAAAATATATGATTTTACAATTATAATTTTTTTATTATTTATTTTAATAATCTTTTTACATACTAATTAAGAGCAATTTGATCTTTTTGAATCTTATCCAATCCTAGAAAAATATATCAAGCTTCTCCTCTCTTGATATATATTCCAACTTAATATAGAGTCAATAACTTATCAATGGCCCTATATCAAGGCAAGCAAATGATAAATTAGGAGTGATTATGTATCTATCAAGTATAATCAATTGAAACAAACAAGTTCTAAAAGTGTTGTATAACAGAAGAGTCGGAGTTGCACCCCCTACATCAACTTAGAAGCCATTGAGAAAAATTGGGCAATAAAAGAATACGGAGCATGAAGTGTCGGTAAAGCATGGAGTACAAAAATTTACATCCTAAGTTGGAGACCGTGACACCATGAGGAAATGTCTTTGCTAGAAATGTAGGACAGGAAAGGCTATAAGAGGGAGAAGCAACCACAAAGGGAATGTATTTATCTCACCTCCGCGCATGCAATCAGGCATTGTTGTCTAGGGAATAGATACAAGCATAGGTCATTGCTTGGAATTGGTAGCTGGGAGGGATATGTAGCTATTAGGTTTGGTGAAGTGGGAGGGCACTACCCCACCCCTCTCTTTTGGCAACTACTTAGTTTCCTTTAGAGTCAAAGAGGCTTCTTGATTTCTTTTATAGGATTGAGGCTTGAGTTGTGGGTGTTTGGTTGCATATCAGAGAATTGCTTTTGTAGTAGCTTGAGCAAATGAATCTTCAATTAGCTGTAGTAAAGCTTCTTGTGAGACATGGAGCACCGAATCTTCCTAGGTCAGGTTCTAGGACATAGGTGAAATTTCTAATGTCGGAGGTGCTAAATGCGGTTGCTCTGAGTTTGGGGTGGTTGTGATTCTTTGTTATCTGTAGTAACTTTCTCTCTTGAGGGGGAAACTAGTTTAGTTGAGTCTTGAGTTCTCGATCGCATTTGCATTATCAGCATTTAGATGAATTCAAAAATATATACATTAGGCCAAAAATGATGTGGTTGGAATTTATCTCCATCAATCTCCTTAGATATTCAAAGTGATTTCATACCGATGTGTCTAAAAATGGACCTCAGGACATTTTGTTAATTTGATTAAATATGATAAAGTAACCCTAAAATTAATTAACTAAGCAAACGAGCCAGAAAGTCCGAAGGACAAGCAAATCCATCAAAAGGGGTGAAAAAAATTGTAGTGGGCTTAAACCTATCAAAACTAAAATGTATAAATACCAAGTCCCAGAGAGAAATGAAACACAAAAAATCACCTACAAAAAATCTCAAAGTTGAAGAACTTTTGAGAAGAAAAGATCTTTTTGCAATGCATTTTGGGAAGATGAATTGATACTCTACCATCTCTTGAAAGGAACATTGCTTAACTTAATGGAAGAAAAAGGAATGTTGAGGATGCAGAAGTGATCTATGAGGAAAGATGCCAACAGTCACTCGACCTCTCAATACGACAGAAAGAGGGATGACCACCAAGTTTCTCATTTACCATAAAAGACGAAGGAGAATGCTGGCGTGAAGGACCTAGCACTCAACAAACCTTGAAGTAGGAAGAGAAAGGCAGAAAAATGAGAATTCAAAGTGCAAAAAGTGTTGAAAAGTGTGGAGATTAGAGATCCTATAGAACTACTAAGATAGGAGACACGTTGATCCCAATTTCGAGATAGAGCTGACGTGTTTCCTGAAAGACAATAGTAATGTATCTATTTGGAGTGTGATGGACTTGTAGGGGATCTCGTTAGATTCTTGGCTGTCATTATACACCACCTTTGTGTGGACCATAATGCATAGCCAGTGCAATAGAAAAAGAACTTTGGAGCAGAGTGCAACCAAATAATCCAGGAAAAGGTGAAGAAGCTGTTACAAGCAAAATACATTTGACTTGTCCAATACCCAGAGTGGCTATCTAATGTGGTGCTAGTTCCTAAACCTAATGGGAAGTGGAGAATATGCATCGAACTCATCGACCTTAATAGGGCTTGTCCAAAGTACTTGTTCTTAGTCTTGTATATCAATGCTTTAGTAGATTCCACAATGGAATGAAAAATTAATGCTAAGCATTCTAGATGCCTATTAATGGTTCAACTAAATCCAATTGGTCCCTAATAGTAGGAGAAGACAAGCTTCATAACCACTTATGGAGTTTACTACCACAACATGATGCTATTTGGGCTTAAGAATATAGGTGCAACCTATTGAAGTTGGTTAACCACATGTTTGGAATGATTGAAAGAAACAAGGGGGTCCATATCGATGACATGTTAGCCAAGAGTTGTGAGCGGCAAAACTACCTCTATGATTTATGATAGTACTTCAACATCTTGAGGAGATTTAAGTTGACACTCAACCCCACCAAGTACGCCTTCAGTGTATGTGGATTGGAGTTTATAGTATACATGGTATTGAAACATAGAATTGAGGTTAATCTCCACAAGATTGAGATGATACTAAAAATGCTATCCTCGCACAATATCAAAGAGATGCATGCATTAGCAGGATGCTTGCCTATGTTGAATCGCTTCATCTCCTGATCTACTAAGAAGGGATTACCTTTTTCAAAATACTATGAGGAGCTAAAGCTTTTGAATGGACCAGTGAGTATGAAAGAGCTTTCTAGTAGCTGAAGGAACCTCTGACATTCCCATCGCTATTGAGGAAGCCAAGAAGTAGGAAAACCTTATACTTAGCCACGAAAGATGTTGCAATTAGTGTAGCCTTGCCATATAAAAAAGGAAGAGAACACTAACTAGTGTGCTACATCAATTATTTGCTATAGATCCTAAGATAAGATATACCCCTATTGAGAAGCTAGCCTTAGCAATAGTGATGGCTGCTTGAGAGCAGCGACCATAATTCTAGGCCCACCCAATTATGGTACTTTTCAGTTATCCTTTGAAGAGAATGCTTAGTAGTCTCAAAGCTTCGAGAAAACTTATCAAATGGGTTTTGGAGTTAAGCTAATTGGGATCTAGTACTAAACTCGACTTGTAATCAAATCGCAAATTTTGGCAAATTTTTAGGTAGAAGGAGTTGAAGTAAATGCGAGAAGTTCCTTTGCCACTTGGATTCTTTATGCTGATGGATCTACCATATGAGTAGGCAGCAACGTAGGAGTAGTCTTAGAAAGCCCTCATAGCGATAAGACGAAATAAGTAATGAGGCTCACCTTTTTCATTTTGAATAATACTGCAAAATATGAAATGTTGATTATAGGAATGAGGTTGGCTCATGCAATTGGGGCACAATGCTTATCCATTACTTACAATGCCTCTCAACTAGCAGTGAATTAAGTTATTAAAAACTATGAAGCTAAAGAACATACTATGATTAGATACTTAAATTGACTGAAGATAATGCAATAGGTGTTTAAAGAGTTCACCCTCATGCAGATTCATATTTAGGAAAATGAAAAGGTTGACTGAGTAGCCAAACTCACTAGCTTAATGACCACAATAAGAAATGGGTGAATTACATTCTTAACTTTAAATCTATAGAACAACAGCCTCTAGGAGAAGGAAATGAGTATAATGCCTAGATAATGGATGTGGATGCCGTTAGTGACACCTGGATGGCTCTTATTGTAAAGTACTTACAAGATGGAATCTTACCTAGTAACCCAAAGAAGGCACACCAATTGAAGGTAAATTTAATGTGTTTCGCCTTGATGGATAGAGATTTATTCTATAGAGGCTTCACGCAATCTTATTTGAAGAGCATACCACTAATAAAAAGGACATAATATGTACTTAGGAAGATCTATGAAAGTTTGTGCAAAAACTACTCGAGAACTAAGTTGCTGGTTTTTAAAAGCTTAAGGTAAAAATAATTTTGGCCAATCATGTAGAAGGATATTGAATCTTTAGTGAGAAGCTTTAAACTTTGCCAATATTATACAATCCTGAAGCGCCAATTTAATGCCCTTTTACAACCAATCAACAACTCATGTCCTTTTGCTTAGTGGGGATGGATATTGAGTGCCGTTCCCCCAAGTTCTAGGTCAAATGAAGTTCTTTGTTGTGGCAGTAGACTACTTCTCCAAGTGTGTAGACGTAGAGACCGTAGCTCTTATATCTGAGATGGAAGTGATATGATACCTATAGAGAAACATTCTCTATAGATTTGAGATACCTTGAGAATTAGTTTTCGACAATGGTACCTAATTTACGAGAACAAAGCTTAGGGACTAGTGCTAGGAGTTCTCAATTGTGTAATTCTTTACGTCAATCACCAACTCTAGAGCTAATAGATAACCAAAAGTGACTAATAAGACTATCCTATAGCACCTTATGACATATTTTAGAGAAGCAGAAGAAGTATAGATGAACTCCCCTTAGTGCTATGGGCATACAGAACCACCTTGCAATCATCTATTGGAAAATCTCTTTTCAATCTAGTATATAAGACAGAAGCAACCATTTCAGTACAAGTAAGAGAAGTTTACTGAAGAGTCAAAATTTATGAAGTTGCTACAAACTCAAGAGAGTTAAGAACTAATCTTGATTTACTATCAAAAAGAAGGAAAGTGGCACATATTTGCACTAAGAGATATAAAGCAAGAATGGAAAAGCTTACAATGCTAGAGGGGGCTTGGTATGCTTCTAAGTTGGTAACTTAGTAATGAGAAGGGCAAACACAATAGGATCTATTGGTAAACTAAACCGAATGGAAAGGCCTTTACAAGGTAATTAAGATCGTTAACCTAAGAGCATACAAACTGCAAACAATGGAGGGTAGAAAAATACCTAAGACTTGGAACATCTCTAACCTATGAAGGTTCTACACTAGATGAATAACGATCTTCACCATACTATTTGAATTTGTCACCCATGACATCACTTAAGTAACATTTATTTTCTAAATTTACTAACTTGCCATGAACTACATTTATTAATACATTCTTTTTACTTTTGAATTTTTCTTGAATGATTTAGGATCTTTCATGCTTTTGTTATTACACTATCTCTCCCATGAATTTGAATTTTGTAGAACTTTTAAGGAGTATTTGGAAGCAGCTTTAGATACAAGCCACTGTATGGCTCTTTGAGAAGTGCAAATAAGATGTGGTAGTTACCAAGTGCAAATCAACTATAAAGGCCCTCTTGGGGTATGCGGTAGCCAATATAATCCCATTTTTAGCCTTTAGGGAGATACATAGTAGTCTCCATCTAAAAAAGTTCACTATCGATTCCCTTTGAAAGTACATGGCTTCCTTCAAAAGTCCACTATCTGTTCCCTTTAGGAGTACGTGGCATCCTAAAAACTTCACTGTTTGCTCCCTTGAGGAGTATGT
Organism: Jacaranda copaia; assembly: GCA_014898725.1. Classification (NCBI taxonomy): domain Eukaryota; kingdom Viridiplantae; phylum Streptophyta; class Magnoliopsida; order Lamiales; family Bignoniaceae; genus Jacaranda; species Jacaranda copaia. Next base: position 120,039 of record JACGDI010005529.1, read on the forward strand.
GGAATCTTGAAAAAGTCTACTATTGACTCCTTTGGAGAGTACATGACATCGTAAAAAAGTTCACTATGGGCTTTTTTTGGGAGTACATGGCAATTTGAAAAGGCCCACTATCGGCTCCCTTAGGGAGTATGTGGCATTCTAAAAAAGTTCACTATTGGCTCCCTTTAGGAGTATATGGGCACTCTAAAAAATTCTACTACGGCTCTCTTTAGGAATACGTGGTGACCACTTTGGATACATTTATTAAGGAACTCCTTAGAAGATACCTATGTCAATAACCAAAGGGGGTCCACCTCAAAGGTGGCAATGCCTCAACACCCATAAAATATTCCAAGGAAAATCTATAAGTTCAATGATTCTACACATCATCAAGAACTTACCATGAAGCTTCCCAAAAAATTCATAAGTATGTTAATTCTCATCTCCACAATCTATTTAAGCTCAAGTTGAGTGCCAAAAATAGCAATCTCCCTCCATCAGAGAACTCTACTGTGAGTAAGGCCAATTAATAAAGACGCCAACATGGGGTTTCCATTCCACCATAAGATAAACTTATCATACTTTATTCTTACAATTGATCTAATTTCATGCACATGCTAAAGTACTTATCATGCTTCATAACCTAAAATTTCTCTAAATACCTAGACAACTATTAAAGGTATTATGCCACCTTAAGTTCAATGAAAAATCACACAAGTGAAAACAAATAAAAAAAAGAAACTCATGGCCCCAACACTGGGCACCTGTCGAACTTTGGCAATAGGGCACCTCATGGATGCCTTAGACTAGGCACCTAGTGGGTGGCCAAGAATGACTAGGCACCTGAGAATGACCACACAAGGGCACCTAAGGAGGATTATGAATAGGCACATACACGCTTCGATAACAGGTGTCTTACATAAATCTAGGCTAGATGCCTAAGAGAGCCCTTGCACAATGCTTGTGCCTTAGCCATAGCACCCAACTTTGCTACTTCGCATGTGAAGGTTGTAGTAAGGCAAAGAGCCATTCATTATAGGAAATTAAAACTTCAAAAGTAACTTGCAACACTACACCCAAGGATTAAATTATACCATATTATGGATTTAAGGTGAAGAAGAAGTACCTTGGTTGATTTTCACAAAAATCAACTTGAAGATCCTCCGAAGGACTCTTCTAGTGAAGATTTCCCATTCCTCTTCAATTGGACTCTTCTTCCCTCTCCTTGGCCTTCAAGTCTGGAAACTTTTGGCCTCCAAATATCCTCCAAAATGTGGGAAAATAGCAGCAAATATCATGCAACAACAGCCAAGGCTGTTGGTTGGATCTCTTCGAATCACATCTTGAAGAACTTTTCTTCAAGTTATCTTCCTTATTCACCAACAATCCAACACTCCAAAATGTAGTGTCTCTAAAGGTTTCCACACACCTCAAGATACTTCAAATTCTCAATCTAATGGTATATATGGAATGAAGATAAAGGAAGAATGTGGTAGAGAAAAGGTGAGGAAGTTTGGAAGAGATACAGTGTCAAGAGAATCTAGGAGAGTAGTTTTCAATATCAACTAATTGAGAGAATGTTGGGAGGGAAAATAGAGAGAGGTGGATAGCCTTCATGAATGGTGTGAGGGAGGTATTTATAAGGTGTGATGGATGCTTTTAGATGCATCCTTCACACCTTCCTCACACCTTGCCAACTAAGCATGCAAAATTAGCATGCCAACTGGCTTTGGCATGCTTAGTTGGATTTTATTTCCACCAATTGAAATCTAATTTTAATTTAAAAAAAATTAAAATGCCACCTAATGTTTAATGGACTCTTCTATTTTAATTTTCTTTGCAATTACATTCTCCAATTAATTAAATTAACACCTTAATTTAATTAAATCAACTTAAGACTAATTAAATTAACACTTTAATTTAATTAATCTAATTTAACTTCTTAAATTATTTTATTAATTTAATACTTTAAATTAATCAAGCTATTGTGATCAATTCTTATTTGGTCAACTCAGTCTCTTCCAAACTTGACCACTTTAATTATTTAATACCTTAGATAATTTCTTTAATTCCAATTAGAGTGCTCATAGCATTTGTGTGTGACCCTTTAGGTTTATCAATTAATTAGGCATGGGCCCACAACTCTTTGTGGTTTAGTGAATATCAAATATTTTGATTAATCTAAACTCTTTTAAACTAATCACTCTTTCAATTTATCTCTATTAGTTGAAGAATATCTAATCTCCACAATTGATGTCTAGCACAAGCCTATAGAGCCCAACCAGTTAGATGAATTAGTTTTAGGTGAACCTATTTTGCTTATGATTGCCATGTGAGTATGGTATTTTTGTTTGCTATATCTTGACAGAGGTCGAGGGCAAGATATTTGTCAGTTCTCTAATAGTCTCAATGGCTATGTATCTATTCTTAATGTTTGATTCCCGTTTATGACATCATCTTTGAAAAACTCCTTCTTCAAATTATTATACTACCTAGCGCATGTGATTTCTTGGAATCAAACATCTTGAAATACATAAGAGATCAACCCGTTCTTCATAGCAAGCAAAATGGATTCTATCTTTGAATTCACCAACCTCCATACTTAGGTAGCTTGTACCCAACCTAAGCCCTAAAGACCTGCTACATAGTTGGGACAAAATCAAAGCACAAGGACCTAAATACAAGATTATCATAGAACCTCAAGTCAAAGGACTATATACACTATCAAAAACTAGAGAATTTCCCACTATTGACAAGCTACTCTAGCTATCTTGTGATTCTCTAGGCGAGTCTTTAGTGAACTTATTCTTTAACAAGCACCCACTAACATGCATACATGTCATACACGGATTGCTTGTGAAATGGCACAATATCTAATTCTTTGGAGTATGCATTGTTAGCGCAAGTCTACCTGAATCTTAGATGCTTTCTCTCTTAAGATTTTATGACTTGGAATATTTAAAATCATGACCATAAAAACTTGTTTCATGATCATTATCATATGCATGACCAAGTCTCATAGTCTAGTATGATTTAAGGGCTTCAACCAAATGCATGTGAAGAATATCCCAAATGCATAAGATAAAGATGGTCATTTGATTGAATATTATTCAATTAAGATTGTATCACAAAAGGAGTAGTGATACACGCTAATTTAATTGGATGCAGGGTACTATTCTTACAACATGCATACCTGAATATGCTATTTCGTGTGAATGCTCACGATGAATTTTTTTTCTTGACACTTATTGTGATCATTTCATGTTTCTTATTCATAAATTTACAAAGTATGAGTATGCAATGTCAATAAGTGATACGAGTTACAATGCACTTGCTTGAACGCAAAATAAACACATATAATTTTTTTTATTGCAATGTAAATGAAGAAAACATCAAGAAGTCAGGCTAATACTTTGCCTTTGAAGGAGAATATTGATACAAAAAGAAAAATACTAAACAATTTTCTAGAGATAAATCTTATCACCACACTTATTCCTTGGAAAGACTCTATACCATGATCAAAGTGCTAATATTGATAGAGAAGTCTTTTGCCCTTGCCAATATTAAAAAGACCTAGTTACCGCATATTCAATCAAATGCTTATATTCTTTTTATCACTTTTGTAGATTTGTGAAATCTCCCAGATGGATAAAAATATACTAAACGTAATATTAGAAGTCAATAAATTGACCAAGCAAAACCCAAACTATTGTGATTGGCTTAGAAATCTCAAAATTATTCTAAATTATGAGAAATAGACATATGTCCTACCTTAAGGTCCACCAGCTACCATGGCTGATGATACCAATCAAGAGACACATGAAATGTTCACAAAATGGGTTGAGGATGAACTTCAAACCCATTGTCACATGATGGCATCAATATCCAATGAACTTCAAAAGTCTCATGAAAATATGAAACATGCCTCGGACATATATTTGTACTTACAAGAGTTCTATAGCGTGCAAACAAGGAATGAGGGTACATGTTATCAAAAGAGCTTTTTAGGTCTAGGAAGGTTGAAGTGTCCATGACCATGGTCAAAAGATGATTCGGTTTTTTGAAAAGCTCACCAACTTAGAGGTAGTCATGGACAATGATCTCAATGTGGATTTGATCTTCCAATCTTTGCTGAGTTCATTTGATCAATTTGTGATGGATTTTAATGTCTACGTAAGAGGTATGTATGAACAAATTGGACAACATATTGGTAATTGCTGAGGCAACCATGAAAAAAGACAAGCCTTTAATGATTGATTCCTCATCCTAATCTAAATGCCCAAAAGGCAAGATGAAAGGGGGTTAAGAAGAAGAAATGTTCTTCTAAGGGAAACCAAGCATTGAAGGCATCTAGTGGAGGTAAGAAAAAAAATAAGGATACAAAAGATGCAACGTATTTCTATTGTGGTGAATGGGGACAATGGAAGTGAAATTGCAATGAATACCTTGCTACCTTAGGGAAAGATATGTTGTTTATTGAAGTGTATGAAGGATGACCTGCAAGGAGAATAAGCTTGAATTTCAAAAATTCAATTAACAACATAGGAAGCTAAATGTTTGATCTTATTAAATATCTCATCCAAAGGATCATCTCATGTTTCACGAATGGATTTGGCTAGAAAACACACATTTGCCTAGCACTTCTTTTGTAGAAGATGTTGACTTAAGGTGTAATCTAAATTACACCCCTTGAACCTTCTTGTATTCCACTCTAAAAATAGATCAACACCTATGATGGATCTAGCCAACACCAATTAGAAGAACAAATGCTTTTCCTCCAAAAGGATAATTTGAAGTTAGTGATTTTGCCAACATATGGCCAAATGAAAAGAGCAAAGGGGTAGCCACTCTAGGAAATTTATAGGCAAAATTTGGCTCCAAAAATGTGATTCACATATATATATATAAACCTATATGTATTGTGATCACATCTTCCATTACCATAGGATATCCTCCAAGATTAAATCTAGGTGGTCTATCTAAAACAATGTAGTGTGCACCCATCACACTAGTTACCCTCTAGTGTGTTATACTTTCCACATCATGGAATCTTATATATACACACATATATGTATTGTGATCACATCTTCCATTACCATAGGATATCCTCCAAGATTAAATCTAGGTGGTTTATTTAAAGTGGTGTAGTGTGCACCTACCACACTAGATATCCTCTACTATGTCACACTTTCCACATGATGGAATCTTATATATATTCCCTATATATAAAACACTTTTCATCTTATGGAATATTTGTATATACAATATATATATATATATATATATTAGGATCACACTTTCCATTTTGTGCAAATGATCCTATTTGTCCACTTAGGCATAGTCTAGTGTGATCCCATCACACTATATCAAGCTCTTCTAATCTTGATGGTCCATAAATTGGTCCTAATTAAAATTCAATTTTAATGCCAGTTTATGGTCCATCAATTTGCCTCTACAAATTCTTTTCTCAACTAAATAATCATATTATTTGATTGAATTAATTCAATACTCGCATAAATTATAATTGACTTCAATTAAATAATCAAATTACTCAATTGAATTAATTTAACTCCTTAAATTAATTAAGCCAATTAATTCCTTCTTCTAAATTGGATAGTATTATCTAATACTTAAATAATATCCATTTTTGAAGACACTTTGGCTATTATATATTACCCATTGGGTTTGATAATCAATTAAACATGGGCTCAAAATTCCTTTTGATTTAATTACAAATAGTAAAAACACTATTTCAATCAATTAAACTCTTTTAATTGACCACTCTTGAATTAATCTCCAGAGTTGATGTCGGGCCACAAGCCCATAGAGCCCAATCAATGGGTGAAATCAATTTATGTGAACCCTTCCATTTACGAGTACCATCTAGATACAATCCTTCTATTTTCTATCTACCAATTGAGGCCTAGGGTCAATATATTCGTTGGAACCTTAATAGCCATAATAACTATGTATCTATCCTTAATGATCGATTTTTGTATGACCTCAACTTTGGAAATTCCTTTCCAAATTATCACTATAACTTGCGTAAGGGCTTCTTGAATCAAACATTATAGAAAACATAGGCGATCAACTCATTTAACAAGATGAGCAAAATAGATCTTTTATTAGATCTCACAAACCTCTGCCTACAAGTAACTTATGCCCAAAACACACATCTTGTGATCCACTAAGTGATCGATACATGAATCAAAGCATAAGCAAAAACATACAAGATTATCATGAAACCTCAAGTCAAAGGACTAATTATATGTAGCATAAGTTAGAGAATCATCTTCTTTAACATGCCACTTCAACTATCTTGAAGTTCCTTATGCTGACTCCATAGTGAATTTATTCTCTAACCAGCAGCTACTAATAGTTAGAACAGTGCCCAGTGAGCCAATTAGATTAGCATTGTAAATTATTTTCTTGTAAAACAATCTTAATTGAATGATGTTTTTTATATGTCTATCCTCATTTTATGCTCTTTATTACTTTACTGGCATTTGGATAAAGCCCTTAGATCACACTTGACTATGGGACTTGGTTACACATTAGATGGTAATCATGGAATAAGTCTTACAAGGTTGTGATCTTAAACCATCGAAGTTGTAGGATCTTATGAGACAGGGCATCAAAAATTCAGAGAGACTTGCATTAATGATGCATAAATCTAAGAGTTGGATATTGCTCCATTCTATGGGCAATCTTGTATGAGATATGGATGCATATTAGTGGTGTTGGTATCTCATAAGCCAATTAGATTAGCCTTGTAAACTATTTCATTGTAACACAATCTTGATTGAATGATATTCATTATATGGCCATCTTCATCTTATGCTCTTTATTTACTTCACTTGCATTTGGATAAAGCCCCTAGATCACACAAGACTACGGAACTTGGTCACACACTAGGTGGTAATCATGGAATAAGTTTTACATGGTCATGATCTTAAATCTTCCAAGTTATAGGATCTTATGAAACAAGGCATCTAAGATTCGGATAGACTTGCACTAACAATGCATAAATTATTAGGTTGAATGTTGCTCTATTCTATGAGCAATCTCTTATGAGCTATGTATGCATGTTGGTGGGTGCTTGTTAGAAAACGAGGTGTTGGAAGACTCACCTAGAGAATCTACTAGATAGCTGCAGTGGTAAGTTAGCAAGCTCTCCTGCTTATGCCAGTGTATATTATCTTTCCTTTAACTTGAGGATGTATGGTAACCTTGTGTTTGGCCTTTATGCTTTGACTCTTCCTTGGTCATTTAGCGGGCCGCTCGGGTAGAGATTGGTATGAGCTGTTGGACATGGAGGTGTGAGATCCAAGATGGAATCCAACTCTTCATCTTTGTGAAGAGTGAGTACATCTCTTATGTGTTCTATAATGATCAATTCCCAAAAATCTTTGTGCAAGGTGATGTGAAAATTTGGGAAGGCATTTCCAAAGATGAGGTTATAAAGGGAATCAAACATTGAGAATAGAAGTATAGTATTGAGGTTATAGAGAGTGGACTAATATCTTGGCCTATGCCTCTTTCAGGAGATAGGAGATGGAAGGATTGTATTTGCATGTACGCATAATGCTAGAATGGTTCTTCAAGAGTATTCATGTTGGCCAATTAGTTGAGCTTCATAGGCTTGAGGTTAGATATCGACCATGGAGATTGGGTACTCTTCAATTAATGATATTAATTGAATTGAGTCGCTTAGTTTAAAGGTGTTTATACTAATGTAAGTGTTTGATATTCTAAAAGTTACAAGAAGTTATGATCTTATGTCCAATGAATGGTAGAACCTAATTAGTCACACACAAAAAGCCAATAACATGACCTATTAAAGGAAGGAGAATTTTCTAAGAGTTAGAAAATTCACGATCGGTTTTAGAAGAGGCAAAATTGTAGTCATTTTGGCTTGATCAATTTAAATGTTAAATTGGTCAAATTTATTTAAGATTTAAATTAAGATCAATTGATTACATGTTAATTAATTGATGTTACATGACTATCAATTGGTTAAAATTAATTTAAGGGCTAAGACTAGCTTAAATTGTTAAGCACTTTGACTTAAGAGCTAAGTCAAATTATTATTGATTAACTTAAAGTGTTTAATTTAATTAAGTTGGAGAGTTAATTTTTCGAGAGAATAATTATATGAAGGGTTTATTTAATATAGAATTGGAATTTAATTGCAAGACATTTCATAAGATGTAATATGTGCTTCAATCAATATTTTTATTCACTAATCACTTGTTAGTGTCCACCTTAGCATGGACATTTGGCACCACCTCCTTGAGGCTTGAGGATGGTGTGTGATCATATACCATCCCATTGCTATATTAGATATAGGAGAAGGATGGCTAGCTATATATGAGAGTGTGCATGCTTAGTGTGATTATTCTCCCAACAACCTTAAGTAGTGGGAATCTAATTTGTTAGCTTCCCATTATTCTCTCTAACTCTCTCCACCTGCCATCTTCATATCCAAACTTTTCCTCTCATATTCTATGCAAATATTTCCAGCCATATTGTAGAGAATAAGCCATAGTTATGGTGTGTGGACTATTACATTAGTGGCAATCCATTTTGGTTGCTTTTGCTCTCATTGGAGCAGTTTTTGAGAGCCTTTTCTAGCTTGTTCTGGGAGACCCTTTGGTCTTTTGATAGGGCTGAATTTTAAGTTGTAGAATCCTTAAGGGATTGAGACATTCCAGTAAAAATTTCAGCCAAAAAAAAGGATTCTAACTAAGGGAAAATTGGTGGTGATTATGCTACGCCAGTGAAAAGCTTATTCAACGGTTGAAGAGAGTTCTACTCTTGCTCTTCATTTCACCAAGGTATTTTTCTCTTTTAAATCTGAATTTCATGCATGTCTAGATCTTTGGAGTGGTGTGTGGCTAGTTTATTCAGTTTTTTTTTTGAAAATATTTGAATCTTAGTGCCACACAAACCTTTAAGTGGGTATTTGTTAGAGAATAAGGCATTAAAGATCCATCTAGGGAATTCTACTAGGTAGCTGTAGTGGCAAGTTCTCCTCCTTACATTAGTGTATATTATTAGTTCTTTGACTTGAGGATCCATGGTAACTTTGTATTTGGTTCTCATGCTTTGACATTTCCTTAGTTGCTTAGCAAGCTACTTGGGTATAGATTGGGCATGGGCAGCTAGGCATGGTGGTTTGTGAGGTCCAAGGTGGAATTCGACTTCTTACTTTTGTGAAGGGCAAGTGCATCTCCCAATTGTTCTATAATGATGTATTCCAAGAAACCCCTACACATGGTGACGTGACAAATTGGAAGAGGAGTTTCCAAAGATAAGGTCACACAATGGAGTCGAACATTAAGAATAAAGGCATAGTATCGAGGCTAATAGGGACTTGACAAATATCTTGTCTTAGGCCTCTTTTGGGAGATGAGAGATAGAAACATTGTATTTATATAGTACGTGTAGAGCTATAATGGTTCTCCAAAAGCGTTCATTTTGGTCAATTAGTTGCGCTCTATGGGCTTCAGGTTGGACATCAACCATAGAGATTGGGTACTCTTCAATTAATGGAGATTAATTAAATTGAGTTGATTTTGTTTAAAAAGAGTTTTAAACTAAAATGAATATATATTATTCAAAAGTCACAAGGAGTTGCTAGCCCATGTCCAATGAATGGTAGAACTTATTGGATCACACACAAAATCCTATAGCATCTCCTAAATGTTGGAGGAACTTTCTAAGTGTCAAAAAATTTGTTCCATGGGACTAATTTTAGGGGTGATAGAAAATTGAAGTCTTACTTGGCTTGATCAATTTGAGTGCTAAATTGATCAACTAATTTAAGAGTTAAATTAGATCAATAATTAAATGGTTAATTTATTTGGTGTCATGTGACCATCAATTGGTCAAGTTAATTTAAAGAGTTAAATTAAGAAAATTAAGCTTGTTGACTTAAGTGTTAAGTTAAAGGTTAATTAATTAAATTAAAGTGTTTAATTTAATTAATGATAAGAATACTTTTTGGAGGAAAATTCAAATCAAAGGTTTATTTAGTGTGACATTTTAATTAACTTGAAATTAGGTTTCAAATGAAATTCAAATGCGCACAATTTCAAATTAGATTTGAATTTGTCAACTTGCATGCATTGCAAGCAAGTTAGTAGTCCCCTACCTTGAGGAAGGTTTGATGTCAACTTGGCATCACACCATCTTTCCTCTATATATAGATATAGATGTGAGGTTGGTGGCACACATAATTTACAAGTGAAGAATTAGGTTTTTACCATTTCCCCCTCAATTTTCAAAGTGTTCATTCATATGTTGAGGTTCACTTTTCTTTTCTTCTCCAAACCCTAAATTGGCCATCTCTCTATCATCTCTGCTCTCAATATCTTAGTAATTGTGAGGAGTGATAGGATATTGCTTTGGTGTGTGGATCATTTTGATAGAGGCAAAATAAATGGTTAGCTAAGCCTTTGGAGATCCACCTGAGCAATTAGTTGGAAATTTTACTTCAAGAGATCTAGTAGGAGTTTTGATCTGAAATTTTTATAACAGATTAATCAAAGAGTTGAGGAGCTGTTGGATTTTTTTTTTTTGGAATTTTTGGAGAAGCTTAACTTGTGCTCAAGTTTTATTGATTTTGCTGTGCCATTGCTTGGCAAATTCTGGATTGAAGAAGAGTTTTTCAATTTCTCCTTGGAATTAAGCTAATCAAGGTAATTCTCCACCTAAATTTGAATCACATGCATGTTTAGATCCATGTTGGCTTGAGTAGCCTAGTTGATTTTTCCTTTTGGAGTTTTAATTATTGGATCCTAATGCTACTATTACCTTCAAGTGGTATTGAAGCCTAATTCATGGTATGATTAGGATTCTTTGATTGATTGATTCATGTGATGGATTGATCAAGATCACCAATTCTTGATTTATATGATGGATTGGAGTGTTTGGATGATGTTGTATGTGGCTCCTTGATTGTTGAGTTGAAAGCAAGCTATTATGTGTTTTAATTGTTAATTCATGCAATTAGTATGTTTTAATTCATAGATATTAATGTTGAATATTGATTTAGCATTAGTTGTTGTTATATGTTGATATAATATGTTGTTGAATGGCTAAAAGAGTTTTGGTCATTTTTGGATCTAATTTGATTGGAGTTATATTGGAGATATTTGGAGAATGTGATTCTCACTTTGGTTAGTTTTTGAAGCATGTTTGCGGACTTTAAATTTCAGTTTTAAAAGTGTTTTAATCCAAAAATTTTGACCTATGACATGTGTAATAATGTTTAGAAGTTGTTCTAAGAATTTTGAAACACAAAACGTAGAGCAAAATTGGTTTAATTTGGCTTTGACTGTGAAATAGGGTGTGCTGCCTTGCCTCGGCCATGTGCTAGTTGGCAGCAAGCGTGGCAGGTGCATTGTGTGCCCAACCTAGGTGGGTGGTGATAGATTTTGGTCTTGGCCATTTTGGCTCCTTTTGATGATCAAAAGTGTTTTGTTACACACTTATTAGGTGCGCAAGAGTTGTGCTAGTCCTCAAAATAATGTTTGACATTTTTGATTGCTTTTTAGACTTGTTAAAGTTAATCTCCTAATTGATGCATGATTGTTATGGTTGACCAATTATTTGTTTATGAGATAAGCATTTAATTGCTAGAATTGAATGTCATGCATGTGGATATACATTCAGTCATGGGGGTCTACTTACAAGTTCTTACGATCTTAATTCTCATTAGGAAATATGATTTCCCAATTTCTTCTTGGGGGTGAAGGATTTGCTAAAATAGTGAAAGAAAAATATGTTTGAAAGACCATGAACATGTTTTTAAATCTCAAAATTCAATCATATGCCTGTACTCTTTTTTTGCTTCTTGCAGATTTTTAAAGTTTTCAAAATAAAATGGCTAAAAATTCACTCTCAAGAATTTTGGAAATGAATAAACTAATTGGGCCAAACTTCCAAGACTAGTTGAGAAACCTTAAGATAATTCTTAACTCTAAAAAGAGGACTTATGTCTTTGATCAAAGTTTGCCAGATATATTAGGTGATGACCCTTCTGATGAGGCTTGTAAGTGTTAACTAAATTTGTAGATGATGATCTACAAGTGAGATGTCTCATGATGGCATCCAAGACTAATGAGCTCCAAAAGCCTCACGAGCAAATGAAACATGTGAGTGAGACCTACAAGCACCTACAAGAGTTTATGGTGTGCAATCTAGACACGAAAAGTTTGCTTTGTCAGAAGAACTCTTTAGATCATGGATGCTAGAAGGTTCAAGTTGTTAGAATAGTGCCCTACAAGCCCATGATATTGACCTTGTAAACTATTTCACTCATGGTACAATCTTGATTGAATAATATTCTTTATATGGCCATTTTCCCTTTATGCTTTGTTTTATTTCACTAGCATTTGGATGAATCCTTTAGATCACCTATGACCACGGGACTTGATTTGGTAACCATGGAATAAGTTTCACATGGTCATAATCTTAAATTTTTCAAGTCATAGGATCTTATGAGATTGGGCATTTGAGATTCGGATAGACTTGAACTAACATGCATAAATTTAAAGGTTGGAGATTGCTCTATTCCATGAGTAATTATATGAGATATGGGTGCCTGTTAGTGGATTCTTGTTAGAGAATAAGGCACTGAAGATCCACTGGATAATCCACAAGATAGCCATTGTAACAAGTTAGTAGTAGCTAATTCTCTTGCTTACGCTAGTGCATATTGTTAGTCTTTTGACCTGAGGATCCATGGTAATCTTATGTTCGATCCTCATGCTTTGACTTTTTCTTGACCACATAGTGGGCTTTTTGGGTTGAGATTGGGTATGAGCCACTTGGCATAGAGGATTCTATGTGTTCTATGACAATCGATTCTCAGAACTCCTTGTGCAAGGTGGTGTGATAATTTAGAAAAGGATTTTCCAAAGGTGAGGTCACATAAAACGGATCAAACATTGAGAATAGGGACAGTATCGAGGCTATGAGGGAGCTGACAGATATCTTGCCTTCGGCTTCTTTAGGGAGATAGAAAATGGAAGGACTGTACTTTGCATGGTACGCATAGAGCGATGATGGTTCTCCAGAATATTCATTTCGACCAATTATTTGGGCTCCATGGACTCAAGATTGGACATTGACTATGGAGATTCGGTATTCTTTAATTAATGAAATTAATTCAATTGAGTTGACTAGTTTAAAAGGAGTTTTAAAATAGAATGAATATAAGATATTCAAAAGTTACAAGGAGTTGTGAGCCCATGTCCAATAAATGGTAAAACTTATTGGGTCACACACAAAATCCAATTAGCTTTCTTATTAATGGAGAGAATTTTCCAAGGTGTTAGAAAATGGCGTCTCCTAGAGGACCGATTTTTGGGGCCAAGTTTGAAGGTCAATTTTGGCTTGATTGATTTAAGTGTTAAATTAATCAACTAATTTAATAGTTAAATTAGACCAATAATTAAGGAGTTCATCAATTGGTCAAGTTAACTTAAAGAGTTAAGTTAACTAATTTAGCTTAAGAAGTTAAGCTAGTTTAACTTAAAGAGTTAAGTCAAAGGATAATTAATTAAATTAAAAATTTTAATTTTATTAACTTGAAAGAATGAATTTTGGTAGAAAGACTAAAATGAGATTTGAGATGGCATCTTAATTAATTTGAAATGAGATTCCAAATATAATTAATGTTCAAATAAAATTCAAATGAAATTTGGATTCAAATTTTGCCACCTTGGCAACCCCATATGGTTGCCCCCCCTCATGCATTGTGTGATGCCAACTTGGCATCACACATTTTCAACATATATATATAGATATAGAGATAGGAGGTTGTGCATATGCTTATTGGTGTGAAGAATTAGATTTTTCATTTCCCTCCAAAACCATTTGCAAGCTAGCATTCATGTGTTGAAAGCTAAGCTTCTTTCCTCATCTTCGTACTCCAAATTCAGCCTTTCCCATTAGAAAATATTTGGTCTTATGCCAGCTCATATACTAGATTTTAGGAAGATATCATTGGTGTGTGGATCATTAAAATAGAGGCAAGGCGTGTGACTTGCTCATATTTTGAGATCCACCTGCTTGAGGTCCGATTTTGCGATTTTCTCCATGGAGTTCCATGTGGTCAATTAATCTGAAATTTGAAATGGAAGTTCTCCAATGTGTTTGATATCTCCATGTATTTTTTTAGAATTTTTGGAGGCGATTTGATAGGGCAATTGTTGCAATCTTCTCGCTACGCCACTAGTAGGCAAATTCTGGAAACAATGAAGTGTTCACTTGATACTCCTTGGATTTGCTCATCAAGGTAATCCTATATCCAAATCTAAATCATAGGTATGATTATATCCTTGATTATCTTGTAGGTACTTGTTACTTTGATATTTTGAAGTTTTGATATTAGATCCTAGTGCCTTAGTAGCCTTCAAGTGGTATCAAAGCTAAAATGATGCTTAGATTTGGAATATTTTTGGTTGATTGATTCATGTGATGGATTAATATACATCACCACATTCTTGATTCAATTGATGGATTGGATAATTTAGTTGATTTGTGTGTGGCTTCTTGATTGATGAATTAAAAGCATGCTGTTATGTGATTTAAGTGTTAATTGATGTAGTTAATATGTTTTAATTCATGGTGATTAGTGTTGAGTATTGATTTGGCATTAATTGATGTAATATATTGATATAGCATGTTTATTAATGTCTGAAAGACTTTTGGTCATTTTTGGATCTAATATGATTGGTATTATGTTGGAGATTATTTGAAGAATTTGATTATTTCTTTTCCTAATTTTTGAAAGCATATTTAAGCACTTGAATTTCCTATTTTAAAAGGTTTTTTGAATTCAAATATCAATTCAAAATGTGTGTTATAATGTCAATAACATGCTAAAATTGTTGGTGCATAAAAGTTGAGTGGATAACATACTTGGCAACCCATGAAGCCCTAAAGGCAAGGCTGCCGGCACAGCCTAGGCGCTAGCTGGGCAGCGTGTGCACACTGTGCACACAGGCTACCCAGTTGTGCACCAAGGGCTGCCAAGCAGTCCAATTTAGGGGCATTTGGTGAGCTTTAAGTTGTTTTCTCAACTCCTTTAATGCTCAATGAGTTTTTGCACTATACACATTAGGTGCACAAGTGTTGAGCAATGTCTCAAAATTATATTTGACATATTTGAATGCTTTTAAAAATTGGTTAAAGTTGATCTCCAAGTCGGGGCATAAATGTTATGCTTGGTTCAATTATTTGTTAATGAGATAATCATTTAATTGTTAGAATTAATTATTAATTTTAGATTTATTTATTGTTCATTTAATTGTTGAATGAATGATGAATGAATGGGGCTGATTATGAGCCTTTTAAATTGATTTTATTTATTTCAAAGTTGTTGAAATGGGTTCTATTAAATGGGACTTGCATGCCTCTTGTTCTATCTTGTATAAGTTATGAGAGTAGAACCACTAAAAGTGAGGATTTTCATTTTATGTAAATGTTGTATGGAGCAAGAAATTCAATGGAGGTATGGAGGCCATTTGAAGACCCATGAATGTATGGGATACACTCATTTAATAGTTTAATTTAATACAACCCACTCAAAATCAACTAAAGTGATACATCTATGGCTCTAAGTGCATCGCTTGGTTAGGCTTATGGTCATCCCACCCTAGGAGTATGCTAGGCTATTTACTTATTTAAGCTTTTCATCTCCTATTGATGTATGAGATGTATGATTAGGATATAGAGAACTTAAATAAGGAGATAAAAACGATGAGATCTTTGTAAGCAAAAATCCTCCACTTAGAATGTCTAAGTAATTTCAAATATTAAGTCAAAATGGATATAAATTAAGAGAGTTTTAATTAATCCAAGTCTTCCACCAATAGTGTATGCCATGATTATGCTACAATTTTGTGTGATGGCACTCGGTCACGGAGGTCACAGTTAGGAGGAAAGCTGTGAGCTTACACTTAGAATAAGATGCACCTTTGACTTAGGAACCCTTATGCATTGGCACTCAGTCATGGGGGATGTCATGCGGCCATCTTGAGACAAGATTTGATTGGTGGGTTTGATTTAATAGCTAGTAGTATAGATGACCCATAGTTACATGGGTCTATATGAAAAGTGAGGCGAAATATATCAAGAGTTGCATGAGATGCAATTAGCAAAAGTTGCATATCCTTTGATTTCTTGTGGATGGCACTTGGTCACAGGGATCCATTGGTAAGTCATTAAGGTCTTGATTCTCATTACAAAATTTAATTTCCTGAATTCTTCTTGGGGGTGAAGAATTTGATAAAATAGTAGGAGAAAAATATGTTTGAAAGACCATGAAAATGTTTTAATATCAAATTTAATCACATGCTCATATTTTTTTTTTGCCTTTGAGGATTTGTTAAATCTCAAGAATGGTTAAAATTCCACTTAATGTTATTTTGGAAACCAATAAACCAACTAAGCCAAACTTCCATGATTGATTTAACCTTAAAAATTGTTCTAGATTCCTAGAAGTGGATATAGGTTCTATATCATGGTACTCCTAATCCCTTTGGGATTAATATAGATCTAGAGACACATGGAAAGTTCACGAATTGGGCTTAGGGCCATCCTATCCATTAGCATTTGCAAACTTTAAAAGTCTTAATGACACATGAGTTGTACCTTGGTTAAAGTTTACAAAGAGTTGCAAAGCAAACAAGGTATGAGAAGTTCATGTTGTCAAAGGAGATTTTTTAAGCAAGGATGGATGTGAAGTGATATGTCATCGACTTTAGTCTAAAGATGATTAGGCTTGGAGAAGCTTTTTAACTTGGACATAGTGATAGACAATGATCTCCATGAGGATTTGATCCTCACATCCTCGTCAAGTTTTATTGATCAAACTAGTGATCTAGATGGAGACTACCATAATAAGGCCAAACCTTTGACACTTGTTTCCTCTTCTAAGTTTATGGGCCTTAGGGGTACTAGAAAGAGAGGTAAAAAGAAGAAATATTCTTCCTCTATGGGAAAACAACTATCAAAGGCATCCAAAGGAGTCAAGAAGATCATAGAGAATATAGTCGATATTATTTGTTTGTATTTTGGCTAGATAGGCCATTGGAAGTACTATTGCAAGGAATACCTTGCAACCCTTAAGAAGGGCATGTACTTTATTGAGGTACATTCAGGATAAATTCTTCTTCATGGAAATATGATATTGCTTGTGGTTTTATTTCTTTGTAATTGTTACAAAAGAATAGAAAGAGGAATGGAACTAAGTGATGTGGATATGATTCACCGCCTTGGCTAAGGAGCAAGAGTTGTGTCCAAAGCTGAAGGCGTACAATAAGAAAGACTTAGGTAATTCCATACTTGTACTGGACCTTCTTTATAACGTACCATATATTGTTGAGAACATTATTTCAATTCCCATTTTGGATACCAAAGAATTTGATCCTTCTATATCAAATGGGAGATTGAAAGCATTAAAGAATGGGTTCTTTAATTGCTCATGGCACACTTAACAACAAAGGATTATACATATTGGATTCTTAACCTTCACTAATGCACTTTCAACTAAGTAAGAAATTAGATATCCAAGATAATGCCATGATGTGGCATACAAAACTTGGTCATATCTCCAAAAATTAGTATGAACAAGTTAGAAGCTTTCAAAGCACTAAATGTTAGTGGCATTGAGAACCTTCATACTTGTGAATTTTATTTGAAGGGATAAATGACCAAAGCTCCTTTTTTAGGACAAATGGAGTGCTCCACAAATCCTTTGGACCACTAAGAGTTAGTGAGAGAGGAGGCTATTCTTACTTCATCGCCTTCACCAACGGTAATAGTCGGTTCGGACAAATGTATCTTATGAAGTACAAGTCCGAAGCCTTTGAAAAGTTCAAAGAGTATATAAATGAAGTAGAAAAGTAAAAGGGACTTAGTATTAAAGCCCTTCGATTGGATCGAGAGGAAAAATACTTAAAGTACCATATTCTTGGATT
The DNA here is from genome assembly GCA_014898725.1 of Jacaranda copaia. Lineage (NCBI taxonomy): Eukaryota > Viridiplantae > Streptophyta > Magnoliopsida > Lamiales > Bignoniaceae > Jacaranda > Jacaranda copaia. The sequence goes on from JACGDI010005529.1 coordinate 138,014, forward strand.
ATCTAAAAAAGAATGTGATTCTTTCTTAATGGACTCCACTAGGCACACCCCATACAATGGAGTAGCCGAGATGAGACACCATACTTTGTTGGACATGGTATGTTCCATAATGAGCTTCTTCAATGTGCCTATATCCTTTTGAGGATACGCCATAATTACAGCAGCAAAGTTACTAAGAGTAGTGCCTTTAAATTGGTGCCAAAAATACCATATGAGATATTGCATGGCAAAGCACCCTTTTACCACTATCTAAGGGTTTGGGGATCTCTCGCCTATGTGAGATGGACAATGGGAGATAAGTTGGATAGTAGATCCATCTTGTGCAAGATTATGGGGTATTCAAGAGAGTCTATGGGTTATTAGTTTTATGATCCCTTAGGACAAAATGTGTTTGTTTTAAGGAATGCCACCTTTTTGGAAAAGAAATTTCTATAAGATCGAAAAGGTGTTGTAATTAAACTTGGTAAAGTTCAAGATGATCAATAAATTCCACAAGTGGTAGAAACAAATAAATATCAAAGAGCTTTACACATAACCTTTGAAAAAGTTGGATCGCATCAAGAAGTAACCCGAAAAGTTTGGATTTCCTCATGAGATAGGTTAATCCGATAGAGATTCGAAGACCTATGAGAAAGCTATGTTGGACATAGACTCAGGATATTAGCTTGAAGCCATGAGATCTAAAATGGACTCCATGTACTCAAACAAAGTATAAACTTTGGTAGATCCACCAAAGGGAATAGTTCCAGTTGGTTGCAAGTGGATCTTTAAGCAAAAGTTTAGGGTAGATGGAGAAGTGGTGACTTTTATGGCATGATTAGTGGCAAAAGGTTACACTCAAAGACTTGATATTGATTTCGAGAAAAATTTTCACATGTTGCTATACCTAAGTCCTTTTAGATTTCTACTTACCATAATTGTATATTATGACTATGAGATATGACAAATGGATATGAAAACTGCTTTCTTCAATAGCGACATTGAAGAAGAAATTTATTTGGAGCAACCACAAGGTTTTACATCCAAATTGAGTGAGAAAAATATTTGCAAACTCTAGAGGTTCATTTATGGACTCAAAGAAGCATCCCAAAGTTGGAACATACATTTTGACAAAATAGTCAAATTGTTGGCTTTGTCAAAAATGTGTATGAACCACGTGTATAAGAAGGCTAGTAGGAGTTTAGTACAGTTCATTGTACTTTATGTTGATGACATCCTTCTCGTTGGGAATGAGGTAGGAATGTTAAAGTGTATTAAAGTATGGTTATCTACACAATTCCCCATGAAAGACTTGAGAAATGCATCCTATGTATTAGGAATACGAATCTATAGAGATAGATCAAGGAGAATGTTGGGGCTTTCCTAATTCTCATACATTGAACAAGATATTAAAGAGGTTTAGTATGAAAAATTCCAAGAGAAGGTTCCTTTTTTTTGAGATGTGATCTTTGTCTCTCCAAGTCTATGGCCCTTTAGATTGTCAACGAGAGATAGAATGTCCTACATACCTTATATATTCACTACATGGAGCATAATTGTATGCTGTTCAATGTGCAAGATTGGATGTGGCACACTCGTTAAGCATTTTGAGTAGATTCCAATTCGATCCTAATGAATGTCACTAAAAGACTGTCAAAATAATCTTTAAGAAGGACTAAAAACTTATTTTTGGTATATGACAATGGAGAATTAAAACTCACAAAGTTTTTGGATATTAGTTTCCAATCCAATGTAAATGACCTAATATCCACTTTTGGATACATATTTTGCCTTAATGGCAGCATAGTGTGTTGGAAGAGTTCCAACTAGACACCATGATCTAGATAACCACTAAGGTGAAATTCTTTGTGGTTTTGGAAACCACAAAGAAAGGTGTTCGGATAAAAGCTTCATCCAAGGGTTGGATGTAATGCCTAGCATGCATGAGCTTGTGATTGTCTTTGGAAAACACTTTAGGACTTGAGCCAAGATCTCATCAGTGATCCAAACACATTAAATGCATTATCATTTAATATATGATATCTATTGATAGAGGTGACAACTAAGTGGATAAAAGTTATCTCAGAGAATATAGCAGAACTACTATATTAACCTTTAAAAGCTAAAGGTCTTTAGAGGACATCTTATGAAGATGGGTCCCAAGGCTATAGGCATTGGCTTTAGGGCAAGTGGGAAAATGTTGGAATAGTGCTCTGCAAGCCAATGAGATTGGCCTTGTAAACTATTTCACTCATGGTACAATTTTGATTAAATGCTATTCTTTATATGGCCAGCTTATCTTATGTTTTATTTAACTTTACTAGCATTTGGATGATGCCCTTAGATCACCTGTGACTACGGGACTTGATTTGGTCACCATGGAATGAGTCTCACACGATCGTGATCTTAAATCTTCCAAGTCATAGGATCTTATGAGATGGGGCATCTAAGATTTGGACAGACTTGCACTAATGATAAATAAATCCAAAGGTTGGAGATTGCTTTATTCTATGAGCAACTGTATGAGATATGGGTGTATGTTAGTGGGTGCTTATTAGAGAATAAGGCATTGAAGATCCACCGAAAAATTCACTAGATAGCTGTAGTGGCAAGTCAATAGTAGCTAGTTTTTCTGCTTACACTAGTGCATATTATTAGTCATTTGACCTAAGGATCCATGGTAACTTTGTGTTCGGTCCTTACGTTTTGACTCTTCATTGACCACTTAGCGGGACTTCTCGGTTGATATTAGGTATGAGCTACTTGGGGTAGAAGTTTGTGAGATCCAAGATGGAATCTAACTCTCATTGTTGTGAAGGGCAAGTACATCTCTTAGGTGTTCTATGATGATCAATTCTCAAAAATCCTTGCGCAAAGTAGTGTGACAATTTGGAAAAAGAGCTTTTCAAAGGTGAGGCCACACAAATAGGGATCGAACATTGAGAATAGAGACATAGTATCTAGGCTATTTGGGAGTAGACAAATATCTTACCCTAAGCCTCTTTCGGGAGATAAGAGACGGAAGGACTGTATTTGTATGGTACTCATATAGCAATGATGGTTCTCTAGAATATTCATTTATGCTAATTAGTTGGGCTTCATGGGCTTGAGGTTGGACATTGACTATGGAGATTCGGTACTCTTCAATTAATGAAATTAATTAAATTAAGTTGACTAATTTAAAAAGAGTTTTAAACTTGAATGAATATAAGATATTCAAAAGTTACAAGGAGTTGTGAGCCCATCTCCAATGAATGATAGAACCTACTGGATCACACACAAAATCCAATTAGCTTCCTAATTAATAGAGAGAATTTTCTAAGGTGTTAGAAAATGATTTCTCCTAGTGGACTGATTTTTAAGGCCAAGTTTGAGGATCAATTTTGGCTTGATTGAATTAAGTGTTAAATTAATCAACTAATTTAAGAGTTAAATTAGATCAATGATTAAGGATTTAATTATTTGGTGCCAGCATGACCATCAATTGGTCAAGTTAACTTAAAGAGTAGAGTTAACAAATTTAGCTTAAAGAGGTAAGCTAGTTTGACTTAAAGAGTTAAGTCAATGGATAATTATTTAAATTAAAAAGTTTAATTTGATTAATTAGGAAGAATGAATTTTGGAAGAAAGACTCAAATGAGATTTGAGATGGCATCTTAATTAATTTGAAATGAGATTCCAAATATAATTTAGATGCAAATGAAATTCAAATGAGATTTGGATTCAAATTTTGCCACCTTAGCAACCCCATTTGGTCGCCCCCCTCATGCATTGTATTATGCCAACTTAGCATCACACATTTTTAGCATTTATATATAGATATAGAGAGTCAAAGAATTAGATTCTTCATTTTTCTCCAAAACTATTTGCAAGCTAGCACTCATATGTTGAAAGCTATGCTTCTTTCTTCATCTTCCTACCCCAAATTTGGCCTCCACCATTAGCAAATCTCTGGTCTTACTCCATCTCGTAGACCAGATATTTGGGACGATCTCATTGGTGTGTGGATCATTACAATAGAGGCAAGGCATGTGACTTTCTCATATATGGAGATCCATTTGCTCGAGGTCCAACTTTGCATTTTTCTCCATGGAGTTCTTGATGGCCAATGGTTCTAAAATTTTAACTAAAAGTTTTCCATGGTGTTGTCTAGATATAAATATTTTTTTTGAAGTTTTTGGAGGTAGTTTGGTAGGGCAATCGTCGTAATCTTCTCGCTGTGTCACTAGTAGATAGATTCTGGAAATAGTGAAATATTCACTTGATAGTCCTTGGATTTGATCATCAAGGTAATCCACTATCTAAATCTGAATCATAGGCATGATTATATCCTTGATTACCTTGTAGGCACTAGCTACTTGATGTTTTGATATTAGATCCTAGTGCCTTACTAGCCTTCACAAGTGTCCATGATCACAAGCTCAAGATGATTGGACTCATTGAGAAGCTTGGACAACTTGATGTAATCATGGACAATAACCTCTATGTGGATTCATCCTCCAAATCATTGCTCCCATCATTTGGCCAATTCATTATGAACTTCAATATGTCCAAGCAAGAGGTTATGATTAATGAATTGGTGAACATGTTAGTGACTGCTAAGGTAATGTTTAAAAAGGAAAAGCCTCTTATGCTTGCTTCTTCCTCTCAGTTGAAAGGCCCCAGGGGTCCAAGAAAGGGAGGTAAGAGAAAGAAGAGCTTTTCCTCCAAAGGGAAGTAACCCAAGAAAAGTTCTCGGAGGGTTTAGAAAAAGGTAAAAATTGAAGTAAGTTGTTTCCATTGTGGCAAAAAGGGACATTGGAAAAGAAATTGTAAAGCTTACCTTGCAACCCTTGAGAAGGGTATGTACTTCTTTGGGGTGCTTTTGATGACTAATTCATACTTATGGATATTTGATACCATAAGTGGTTCTCACCTTTATAATTCATTATAGAGGATGGAAAAAAGAAAGAGTTTTCGTGAAGGGGATATGATCCTTTATCTAGGAAATGGAGCAAAGGTTGCTGCCATAGTCTAAGGTGTTATCAAGTTAGATTTGGGGAAAACTTGCATTATACTTAATTTAGTTTATTATGTACCTTATCTTGTTCAGAACATTATTTCAATTCTCGATCTTGATAATGGACGATTCAATTTTCTCGATCTTGATAATGGACATCGATCATGGAGATTGGGTACTGTTCAATTAATGGATATTACTTGAATTGAGTCTTCAATTCTCAAACCCCTAAATTTTCCATATCTCTCTTATCTCTCTTCTCAATCTTCAGCTAATTGTGAAGAGTGATTGGATATTAGTTTGGTGTGTAGATTATTTTGGTAGAGGCAAAACAAATGGTTTGCTAGACTTTTGGAGATCCACCTTGAGAATAGTCACTTGTTGATTTTACTATAGGAGATCTGGAAGGGGTTTTGATTCATAATTTTCGTGGTAGATATATGACAGAGTTGAGGAGCTACTAGAATTATTTTGAAATTTTTGGAGAAGCTTGGTTTATGTAAAAGTTGTATTGATTTTGCTGTGCAATTGCTTGGCAGATTTTGGATTGAAGAAGAGTTCTTCATTTTCTCCTTAGAATTAAGCTAATCAAGGTAATTCTCTACCTAAATTTAAATCATGATCATGTTCAGATCCTTGTTAGGTTGAGTAGCTTAGTTATTTTTAGCTTTTGAAATTTTAATTATTGAATCCTAGTGCTACTCTTGGCTTCATTAACATGTATCAATGTCCATTACATTGGATGCCCATGAAATGGGGCATCATCCAATTTTGGGAGTGTACATTATTAATGCAATTGTATCCAAATCTATGGTGCCTTTATCTCTTGGATTCTATGACTTGGAGTAATTTCAAGATCACAACCATAAAGACAGGTTTCCTGATATAGCAACCTTTGAGCTATACCGTGTCCCGTAGTTATTTGAGACTTTGTGGGCTTTAACCAAATGCTTAATAAAGAAGCATAAGATAAAGATGGACAGGAATATGATTATATTGATCAAATAAGAGTGCATCATAAGAGTAGTTATACGCTAATTCAAAATAACTTGCCAGGCATTACTTTAACAATACACTTCATGACTAATCTTTCTCATGGGTATTTGATATTGCATGTGGTTCTCACTTTTGTAATTCATTTTAAAGGATGAAAAGAAGAAGAAGTTTAAATAATGGGGATTTGATCCTCTACCTTGGTGATAAACCAAGAGTTGCGGCCAAAGTTGAAGGTGTAGTCAAGCTAGACTTTAGGAATCCTATGATTATATTAGATCTTTGTTACTATGTACCTTATTTTATTAAGAAAATCATTTTATTTTTCGTTCTAGATCAATAAGGATTTAACTTTTCTATCAAAGATGGAAAATTGAAAGTAATAAAGAATAGTTCTTTAGTTGCATATGGTACATTGCATAATGGATTGTACATTTTATATTCTCAACCATCATTAATACACATTCAACAAAACCACAAAAAAATAAAGATAACAAAGAAAAAGCATATCTTTGGCATGCAAGACTTGCACATATTTCAAGAACATGATGAGCAAGTTAGTAGCCCTAAATTTACTAAATGTTAGTGAATTAGAGGACCTACATACTTGTGAGTCTTGTTTAAAGGAAAAGAAGGCAAATGCTCCATTTGTTGGACAAATGGAGTGATACACTAATCTTTTGGATTTGATTCATATGAATATATGTGGGCCATTAAGAGTTAGTACAAGGGAAGGTTGTTCTTACTTCATCACCTTTACCAATGATTTTACTCAATTTGGACATGTGTATCTTGTGAAGTACAAGTCCAAAGCCCTTAAAAAATTCAAAACTATGAGAATGAAATAGAAAAGCAATTAGGACTTAGAATTAAGGCTCCTTGATCAGAACGACAAGAAGAATACTTACATACCAAATTTTTGGATTATCTTAGAGAGAATGGAATTTTATCACAATAGACTCTTCCTGGCACTCCTTAACATAATAGAATAGCCGAGAGGAGGAATTTCACCTTGTTGGACATGGTAAGGTCCATGATGATCTTACTAATGTTTCCATCTCTTTTTAGGGGTTTGCCTTTGAAAAGGCGGTGAGGTTACTAAATATAGTACTCTCAAAGTTGGTGCCAATAAACCCACATGAGGTGTCATATGGTAAAGCACCTTCTTACTCTTATTTAAGAGTTTGGAGGTCTTTTGCCTATGTTAAGAGATTAGTAGGAGACAAATTGAATGCAAGGTCTTTCTTATGCAAGTTTGTGGGATATCCAAAAGAGTTTTTTGATTATTATTACTGTAATCCCTAGGAACAAAAGGCGTTTGTTTTTAGAAATGCCACCCTTTTGGAAAAGGAGTTTCTACTAGATAAAAAAGGCATTATCATTGAATTTGATGAAGTTGAAGATGATCAATCTATCCTATAAGTGATAGAAACAAAAGAGCATCCCAAACTTAGTGCACAACTTCCTAAAAGGTTAGACCGAATCAAAAAGCAACTTAAAAGGTTTGAATTCCTTTATGAGACGAGTCAAATAAATAGTGATCTAAAGACTTATGGGGAAGCCACGTAGACATGGATTCAAGTCATTGGCTTGATGTTATGAAATTCAAAATGGACTCCATATACTCCAAGAAAGTATGGACTTTGGTAGATCCACCAAAGGGCATAGGACCTATTGGTTGTAAGTGGAACTATAAGCATAAACTTGGAGTCGATGGAGAGGTTACTACTTTTAACATTAGAGTTGTGGCAAAAGTTATATTCAAAAACCGAGTGTTAATTTTGAAAAAACTTTTTCACTGATCGCTATGCTTCGGTCCATTAGGATTACGGTTGTCACTTGCCATAGCCGCGCACCATGATTGTGAAATTTGGCAAATGAATGTAAAGACCACCTTTCCCAATGGAAACATTGACAAAGAAATATGTATGTTGCAACTGAAGGGTTTTTCATCTAGAAGGAGTGAGCAATAGGTTTGCACACTCTAAAGATTCATATATGGACTCAAGCCATTTATCTCAAAGCTGTAACATACATTTTGATATAATGATCAAATTATTTGGTTTCGTTAAATATGTGTATGAACCATGTGTATACAAAAAAGGCTAGTGGGAATTTGATTCAATTTATTGTACTTTATGTCGATGATGTCCTTCTCATTAGAAATGATAGAGAAGTTAGAGTGTACTAAAGTATAGTTATCTTTGCAATTCTCCATGAAAGATTTACGAAAAGCATCCTATTTATAAGGAATACGAATGTATAAAGATGGATCAAAAAGGATTTTGGGGCTATCCTAATTATCGTACATAGATAAGATACCAGAGGGGTTTAGCATAGAGGAATCCAAGAGTGGATACCTTTCTATGAGATATGGCATTTGTCTATCTAAGTCTATGGCCTCCAAGATGGAATGAGAGAGAAAAAAGATATTCGATATACCTTGTGCATTCATCATTGGAAGTATAATGATGTTATGCTACATAAGAGAATGAATATAGCACACACTCTAAGTGTTACAACCTACTACCAATTAAATCTTGGAGAGAGTTACTAGAAAGCTGTAAAAATAACCCTCAAGTACTTGAAAAGAACTAAGGATTTGTTTTTAGTTTATAGTAACGAGGATTTGAAACTAGAAGGGTTTTCATATTCTAGTTTCTAATTTGATGAAGATGACTTTAAATCCACATTCAGATTCATATTTCACCTCGATGGTAGCATAGTTAGATGAAAGAGTTCCAAGCCAGGCACCACTGCTAACTTGACCATGAAGACAGGATATATTGTGGCATTTAATACTGCAAAGGAAGGTGTTTAGGTGAAAAACTTTGTTCAAGAGTTGGATGTAATGCCTAATATTGTGTAGTCTATAGTTGTCTATTGGGACAACAATGGAACCATTATGCAAGCAAAGGAACCAATATCTTATCAACAATCTAAGCACATATTGAGGCATTATCATTTGATTCGTGAGAACATTAATAAAGACGACATTTGAGTGAAAAGAGTTGCTTTGGAAGAGAATATACCATATCTACTAACTAAACCCCCAACACAAAGGTTTTTGAATGGCTTCTTGAAAAGATAAGCTTAAGGGCTATAGGGAATAACATATATCCATGAGGAAGAATTTATCCTTAAATGCACTTCAATAAAGTACAAACTTTTTTCAAGGGTTGCAAGGTAATCCTTGCAATACTGCTTCTAATAGCTTATCTTGCCAAAGTAGAAACAAGTAATATCGACCTTTTGCTCTATAATCTTCTTAACTTTTCTGGATACCTTTAATGGTTGTATCCCTTGGAGAAAGAACTTTTTTTTTTTCTTTTAACTCCATTTCTAGCACCCTTAGGGCCCATAGAGATCATTGCCCATCACTATGTCCAATTTTAAAAGCTTCTCCAAGCTTTATCATCTTTAAACCATAGTCAATGACGCATGACTTCTCTGAAGGCCAATAAGGCACTAGGATCTAATATCAAAACTTGAAAACATGAAAGTAACTAGTGCCTACAAGCTAATCAAGGATCTAATCATGCCTAAGATTTAGATTTAGATAGATGATTACCTTGATGAGCAAATTTAAGGAGAATTAAGTGAACACTTCACTGATTATAGAATTTGTCTGCCGGTGGTGCATCGAGAAGATTGTGACAATTACCCCATTAAATCTCCTCCAACATTTCTTAAAAAATATATGGAGATAGCCAACACCTTGGAGAACATATAGGTAAAATTTTAGATTGATTTTTCATTTGAAATGTCTTAGATAAAATTGTAAAGTTGGACCTCGTGCAGATGAATCTCCAAAAATTGAGCAAGTTACATGCCTTGCCTCTATTGAAAAAGTCCACACACCAATGAAATCATCCTAGATCTCTAGTATTTTAGTTGAAATAAGACCAGAGATCTAGTGATGATGGAGGCTAAATTTAGGGTAGGAAGATGAAGAAAGATGCTTAGCCTTCAACACATGAAATGCTAGCTTGCAAATGTTTTGGAAGGAAATGAAGAATCTAATTCTTCACACCAAATGTATTATGCATGACCTCCTCTCTCTATATCTATATATAGAGGCTGAAAATGTGTGATGCCAAGTTGGCACCACACAATGCATGAGGGGGACGGCCAAGTGGGGTTGCTTAGGTGGCGAAATGTGAATCCAAATCTCATTTGAATTTCATTTCCATCTTAATTACATTTGGAATCTCATTTTAAAATAATTAAGATGCCATCCTACATCTCTTTTTAGTCTTCCATCCAAAGTTCATTCTTCCATAATTAATCAAATTAAACTCTTTAATTTAATTAATTATCTTTTTACTTAATTCTTTAAGTCAAACTAGCTTATCTCCTTAAGCTAAATTTGTTAACTTAACTCTTTAAGTTAACTTGACCAATTGATGGTAATGTTGGCACCAAATAACTAACTTACTAATTATTGATCTAATTTAACTCTTAAATTAGTTAGTTAATTTAATACTTGCATCAATCAAGCTAAAATTGACCTTCAAAGTTGGTCCCAAAATCAGTCCACTGGGAGATACCATTTTCTAACACTTTAGAAAATTCTCTCCATTAGTTAAGGAGGTAATTGGATTTTGTGTGTGACCCAATGTGTTCTACCATTCATTGGACATGGGCTTACAACTCCTTATGAATTTTGAATATCTTATATTCATTTTAGTTTAGAACTCCTTTTAAACTAGTCAATTCAATTTAATTAATCCTATTAATTGAAAAGTATCCAATCTTCTTAGTCAATGTCCAACCTCAAGCCCATGGAATCCAACTAATTGGCCAAAATGAATATTCTAGAGAACCATCATTGCTTTACGTGTGCCATGCAAATATGGTCCCTCCATCACCTATCTCTCAAAAGAGGCCTACAGTAAGATATTTGTTGACTCCCCAATAACCTCTATAGTATGTCTCTATTCTCAATGTTTGATCCCTAGTGTTTGACCTCACCTTTGAAAAACTCCTTTTCCAAATTTTCACACTACCTTGAGCAAGGATTTCTTGGAATTGATCATCATAGAACACATAGAAAATATACTTGCCCTTCACAATAGTGAAACGTCGGATTCCATCTTGGATCTCACAAACCTCCATGCCAAGTAGCTCATACTCAATCTCAACCTGAAAGACCCACTAGGTGGTCAAGGATGAGTCAAAGCATGAAGACTAGACACAAGGTTACCATGGATCCTGAGGTCAAAGAACTAATAATATGCACTAGTGTAAGTTGGAGAACTAGTCACTATCGACTTGCTGCTATGGCTATCTAGTGGATTCTCTGGTTGGTTTTTAGTGCTTTGTTCTTTAACAAAAACCCATTAACATGCACCCACATCTCATGTAATTGATCATGGAGCAGAGTAATCTCTAGCCCTTGGATTTATGCATCGTTAGTGTAAGTCTACCCAAATCTTAGATACTCCATCTCATAAAATCCTATGACTTGGAAGATTTAAGATCACGATCATGTGAGACTTATTCTATAGTCACCAAACCAAGTCTCGTAGTCATAGGTGATCTAAGGGCTTCACCAAATACTAGTGAAGTGAAATAAAGCATAAGATGTAGATAGCAATATAAAGAATATCATTCAATCAAGATTGTACCACGAGTGAGATAGTTTACAAGGCCAATCTATTGACTTGTAGGGCACTATTCCAACAATCTCCCACTTGCCCTAAAGCCAATGCTGTGTGACCTTGAGACCAATCTTCTTAAGATGTCCTCCAAAGACCTTTAGCTTTTAGGGGTTGATACAGTAGTTCTGCTATATTCTCTTTTGAGGCAACTTTTTTCCACTTATTTGTCACCTCTATCAATTGATATCATATATCAAATGATAATGCTTTTAATGTGTTTGGATCATTGATGAGATCTTGGCTTAAGTCTTAAATTATCTTCTTAAGACAATCATAGGCTCATGCACGCTAGGTACTACATCCAACCCTTTGTGATTTTCAAAACCATAAAGTATTTCACCTTTGTGGTTATCTAGGCCGTGGTGTCTAGTTGGAACTCTTCCAACACACCATGCTATCATTAAGGAAAAATATATATCTAAAAATAGATATTAAGTCATCTATATTAGATTGAAAATTAATATCTAAAAGCTCTGCAAGTTTCAATTCTCCACTATCATCTACCAAAAGTAAGTCTTTAGTTCTTCTCAAGTACTTTAGGATTGTTTTTATGGCTAACCAATGACTCTCACCAGAATTGGATTGGAACCTACTCATAATGCTTGGCGAGTATGCCATATCGAGTTATGTATGTTGAACGTTATACAATTGTGCTTTATTTAGTGGATGCATAAGGCATATGGGATATTTTGTGTCTTTTGTTCATAGTCTAAGGGGCAACAGACTTGGAGAGACGAAGATCACATCCCAAAAGGAGTAATCCCTTTTTGGATTCTTCTATACTAAACCTCTTTAGTATCTTGTTCAATGTATGGGATTTGGGAAAGCCCTAGCTTCATTCCTAATCTTTCTTTATAAATACGTATTCCCAATACATAGGATGTTTCTCCCAAGTCCATCATGAAGAATTATGTAGATACCCATACTTTAGTACACTCTAATGTTCCTACCTTATTTCCAATGAGAAGGATGTCATCAACATAAAGCACAATAAACTATATACTATTCCCACTAATACACATAAAGTTCAGACACCTTTTTGATAAAGCTAAACATTTGACTATCTTATAAAAAATGTATGTTCCAAGTTTGGCATGCCAATTAGAGTCCATAAATGGATCTCTAGAGTTTGCAAACCTTTTGCTTACTTTATTTGGATGTAAAATCTTATGGTTGCTCCATATAAATTTTTTCTTCTATGTTACCATTGAGGAAAGCAGTTTTCACATCTGTCTGCCATATCTCATAATTACAATATGTAGCTATGGCAAGTAGAATCTGAATGGACTTAGGCATAGTGACTGGTGAAAACGTTTCTTGAAATTTGATACTGGGCTTTGAGTGTAACCCTTTTCCACTAGTCATCCTTTAAAAGTCACCATTTCTTTATCTACCACTAGTTTTCACTTATAGACCCACTTGCAATCAATAGGAACTATTCCTTTTGGTAGATCTACTAAAGTCCATCCTATGTTTGAGTACATGGAGTCCATTTCAGATCTCATGGCTTCAAGTTAATGTCCAGAGTTTATGTCTAACATAACTTCCTCATAGATCTTCAAATTATCATCTAATTGTCCCGTCTCATGAAGAAATCCAGAATTTTTAGGTTACCTCTTGATCCAATCTAATTTTCTCAAAGGTTATATGTAAGGCTCTGTGATATTTATTTATTTCTACCACTAGTGGGATTTATTGATCATCTTGAACTTCACCAAGTTAAATTACAATGCCTTTTCTATCTTATAGAAATTTCTTTTCCAAAAAGGTGGTATTCCTCAAAAGAAACACATTTTGTTCTGAGGGATCATAAAAATAATAACCCATAGACTCTCTTGGGTATCCTACAAACTTGCAAAAGATAGATCTACTGTCCAACTTATCTCCTACTGTCCATCTCACATAGGTGGGAGATCCCCAAACCCTCAGATAGTGGTAAGAGAGTGCTACGCCGTGCCATATCTCATATGGTGCTCTTAGCACCGACTTTGCAGATACTACTTTTAGTAACTTCACTACCATCATTATGACATATCCTCAAAAGGATATAAGCACATCAATGAAGCTCATCATGGAATGTACCATGTCCAACAAGGTACGGTGTCTCTTTCAACTACTCCATTATGTTGGGGTGCTCCAGGTGGAGTCCATTGAGAGAGAATCTCATTTTTCTTTAAACAATCCAAGAATATGGTACTTATGTATTTTTCCTTTCAATCCAATCAAAGGGCTTTAATACAAAGTCCCTTTTGCATTTTTACTTCATTTCCATACTCTTTGAACCTTCCAAAGGCCTCAAACTTGTACTTTATAAGATACATTTGTTTGAATCGACTATTACCATCGGCGAAAACAATGAAGTAAGAATAGCCTCATCTCCCACTAACTCTTAATGGTCCACAAACATCCATATGGATCAAATCCAAAGAATTTATGGGGCACTTTATTTATCCCTTCAAATAAGATTCACAAGTAGGAAGGTTCTCAATGCCACTAACATTTAGTGTTTTTAGAGCTTCTAACTTGTTCATCTTAATTTTTGGAGATATGACCAAGTCTTGTATGACACATCATGGTATTATCTTGGATGTCTAATTTTTTACTTAGTTGAGAGTATATTAGTGATGGTTGATAATCCAATATATATGATCCTTTGTTAATTATACCACAAGCAACTAAAGAACTCATATTTTAATGCCTTCAATGTCCTATTTGATGTAGAAGGATCAAATCCTTCACTATTCAAAAATTGGATTTGAAATAAAGTTCTTAACAACATATGGTACTATATGACAAAGGTCCAATACAAGTATAGAGTTCTCTAAGTCAAACTTATTGTACAACTTTGGCTTTGGCCATAACTCTTACTCCTTAGCCAAGGTGGTGGATCATATCCACATCAGTTAATTCTATTTTTTTGTAGCAACTTACAAAGAAAAGAACCACATACGATATCATATATCCATGAGGAAGAATTCAACCTATATGCATCTCAATAAAATACACGCCCTTCTTAAAGGTTGCAAGGAATTCCTTGCAATAGTACTTTCAATGGCTTATTTTGCCTAAGTAGAAACAAATAATATCGACTATTTCCTCTATAATCTTCTTGACTTCTCTAGAAGCTTTAGATAGTTATTTTCCATTCAAGAAAGAACATTTCTTTTTTTTACCTCCTTTTTTAGCACCCCTAAAGCCCATAGACTTGGAGGAGGAAACAAGTGTCAAAAGTTTGCCCTTATTATGGTAGCTTTCTTTTAGATCAACACTTCGATCACTAAAACTCAGTGAGGATGTGAAGATCAAATCCTCATGGAGAACATTGTCCATCACTACGTCTAAGTTGAAAAGCTTATCCAAGCCTAATCATCTTTAGACCATAGTCAATGACACAACTTCCCATTCATCATAGCTTGAAAAGTTTCATTTGACAACATGAACTTCTCATACCTCGATTGCTTTACAATTCTTTGTAAACTGTAACCAAGGTATAATTCATGTGTCCTTTAGATTTTTAAAGTTTGTAGATGCCATAATGAGACTATAGGATGATCCTAAGCTCAATTCGTGAACTTTTCATATGTCTCTAGATCTACATTAATCCTAAAGGGATTAAGATTACCATGATATAGGACCTAGATTGACTTCAAGGAATCTAGAACTATTTTTGAGGTTAAGTCAATTGAGGAAGTTTGGCTCGATTGGTTTATTGGTTTCCAAAATAATGTTGAGTGGAATTTTAACTATTCATGAGATTTCACAAATCCTTGACAACGAAAAAGAGAATATGAGCATGTGATTGAATTTGATATCAAAACATATTCATGATCTTTCAAGCATGTTTTTCTCCTACTCTTTTATCAAATTCTTCACCCATAAGAAAAATTCAAGAAATTAAATCTTTTAGGAGAATCAAGACCCCAATGACTTTCCAATGGACCCTCGCGATTGAGTGTCATCCACAAGCAATCGAAGGGTAAGCAATTTTTGCTAATTTCATCTCATGCAACTTTTGATATATTTTACCTCATTTTTCATACAAACCCACGTGACTGTGCACCATCTATACTATTAAGCGTTAAGTCAAACCCACCAATCAAACTTTATCTCAAGACAGCCTCATGACATCCCCTATGACCAAGTGCCAATGTGTGAGGGTTCCCAAGTCAAAGGTGCATCTTTTGCTAAGTGTATGCTCATAGCGTTCCTCCTAAGTGTGACCCTTCTGATTGAGTGCCAGCACACAAAATTAGTGTATCATCATAGCATACACTATTGGTGGAAGGCTTGGGTTAATTAAAACTCTTTTAATTTGTATCCATTTTGACTTGATATTTAAAAATACTTAGACGTTCTAAGTGGATGATTTTTACTTGCAAAGATCTCATCATTTTATCTTCTCATTTAGGTTCTCTATATTCTAATAATGCATCTCATACATCAATAAGATATGGAAAGAATAAATAAGTAAATAGCTTAGCATGCTCCTAGGGTGGGATGACCATGAGCCTAACCAAGTGATGCACTTAGAGTCATAGGTGCATCACTTCGGTTGATTTTAAGTGGGTTGAATTAAACTAAACTATTACATGAGTGTATTCCATACATTAATGGGTCTTCAAATAGCCTCCATGCCTCCATAGGACTCATTGCTCCATGCAATATTTACATGAAATGAAAATTCTCACACCTAGTGGTTCTACTCTCATAACTTTTACAAGATAGAATAAGAGGCATACAAGCCCCGTTTAATACAACCCATCTCAACAACTTTGAAACAAGTAAAATAAATTTAGAAGGCTCATGATCATCCCTAAGCATTCATCATTCATTCGACAAATAAATGAACAATAAATAAATCTAGAATTAACAATTAATTCCAATAATTAAATGCTTATCTCATAAACAAATAATTGAACCAAGAAAAACGTTTGTGCCACAAGTTGGAGATTAACTTTGACAAGTTTTAAGAGGCAACAGAAATGTTAAACATCATTTTGAGGACTTGCACAACATTTTAGCCACTTAAGGAGCCAAAAAAATAGCTCAAAACCTGCCCAATCCCCAACCTCTGGCTTTTGGCTGAGTTGAGCATGCCACTAGGTAGCTATTGCCCTAGTAACTTCCTCAAAGCTAGCCGGTTGCCTTTGTTTCGGGGTCAAAGGTTAGTCAAGCCGATTTTTGCTCAACTTTTGTGCACCAAATATTATAGAACACATTTTAAACATTAAGTCACACATCATAGACCAATTTTTAGGTTTGAAACTCATTTCAAAACTAGAAATTAAAGTGCTCAAACATGCTTCAAAAATTCAAATCTAAGTGAGAATCAAATTCGCTAAAAATCTCCAACCAAACTCCAATCCAATTGGATCCAAAAAGGACCAAAACTCTTTTAGCCATATTATTGCATGCTATATCAACATATAACATCAATTAATGCCAAATCAACATTCAACATTAATCACTATGAATTAAAACATGCTAATTACATGAATTAACACTTAAAACACATAATAGAATGCTTTTAATTCATCAATCAAAGAGCCACACACAAATCAATCAAATTCTCCAATCCATCAATTAAATTGAGAATATGGTGATCCAGATTAATCCATCACATGAATCAATCAACAAAATAAAATTCAAATCTAAGCATGATTATGGCTCTATTACCACTTGAAGGCTAGCAAGGCACTAGAATCTAATATTAAAACTTGAAAACATGAAAGTAACTAGTGCCTATAACATAATCAAGGATATAATCATGTCTATGATTCAAATTTAGATAGAGAATTATCTTGATGAGCAAATCCAAGGAGAATCAAGTGAGCACTTCATTGATTACAGAATCTGCCTGCCAACGGCATAGCAAGAAGATTGCGACAATCTCCAATCAAATCAGCTCAAAAAATTCTTAAAACATATATAGAGATACAAAACACCATGGAGAACTTTCAGTTAAAATTTCAGATTGATTGGCCATCTGGAATGTCCTGGACAAAATTGCAAAGTCGGACTTCATGCAGATGAATCTCCAAAAATTAAGCAAGTCACACGCCTTGCCTCTATTGAAAAAGTCCACACACCAATGAGACCTTTCTAGATATATAGTTTTTTAGTTGGAATAAGACCAGAAATTTGGTGATCATGGAGGCTGAATATGGGGTAGGAAGATGAAGAAAGAAGCTTAGCCTTCAACATATGAAATGCTAGCTTACAAATATTTTAGAGGGAAATGAAAAATCTAATTCTTCATGTCAAATGTGTTATATACGAACTCCTCTCTTTATATCTATGTATAGAGGCTGAAAATGTGTGATGCCAAGTTGGCATCACACAATGCATGAGGGAGGCAGCCAAGTGGGGTTGCTTAGGTGGCAAAATTTGAATCCAAATCTCATTTGAATTTCCTTCGCTTCTTAAATTACATTTGGAGTCTCATTTCAAATTAATTAAGATGCCATCTCAAATCTCATTTAAGTCTTCCCTCTAAAATTTATTCTTCATTAATTAATCAACTTAAACTTTTTAATTTAATTAATTATCTTTTGATGTAACTTTTTAAGTCAAACTAGCTTAATTTCTTAAGCTAAATTCGTTAACTTAACTCTTTAAGTTAACTTGACCAATTGATGGTCATGTTGGCACCAAATAATTAACTCCTTAATTATTGGTTTAATTTAACTCTTAAATTAGTTGATTAATTTAACAATTAAATCAATCAAGCCAAAATTGACCTTCAAAGTTGGCCCCAAAAATCGACCTACTAGAAGATACCATTTTCTAACACCTTAGAAAATTCTAGTCATTAATTAGGAAGCCAATTGAATTTTGTGTGTGACACAATAGATTCTAGCATTCATTGGACATGGGCTCACAACTCCTTGTGACTTTTCAATTTTTTATAGTCATTCTAGTTTAAAACTTCTTTTAAACTAGTTGACTTAATTCAATTAATCTCATTAATTGAAGAGTACCCAATCTCTATGGTCGATGTCCAACCTCAAGCCCAAGGAGCTTAACTAATTGGCCAAAATGGATATTCTAGAGAACCATCATCATTCTAAGCGTGCCATGCAAATAGGGTCCCTCCATCTCTTATCTCCTGAAAGAGGCCTGGGGCAAGATATTTGTCGGCTCCCTATTAGCCTTGATACTATATCTATATTCTCAATGTTCCATCCCTATTGTGTGACCAAACCTTTGGAAAACACTTTTTTCAAATTCTCACACCACCTTGTGCAAGAATTTTTGGGAATTGATCATCATAGAACACATAGGAGATGTACTTGCCCTTCACAACAGCAAGGAGTCGGATTCTATCTTGGATCTCATAAATCTCCATGCCAAGTAGCTCATACCCAATCTCAACCTAAAAGACCCACTAGGTGGTCAAGGATTAGTCAAAGCATAAGGACCAGATGTAAGTTTACCATGGATCCTCAGGTCAAAGGACTAATAATATGTATTGGCGTAAGCAGGAGAACTAACCACTACCAACTTGCCAGTATAGCTATCTAGTGGATTCTCTGGTTGGTCCTCAGTGCCTTATTCTTTAACAAGCATCTACTAACATGCACCCACATCTCATGTAGTTGCTCATATAATGGATCAATCTCCAACCTTTGGATTTATGCATTGTTAGTGCAAGTCTACCTAGATCTTAGATAGCCCGTCTCATAAGATCCTATGACTTGGAAGATTTAAAATCATGATCGTGTGAGACTTATCCCATGGTTACCAAACCAAGTCCCGTAGTCATAGGTGATCTAAGAGCTTCATCCAAATGCTAGTGAAATGAAATAAAGCATAAGATGAAGATGACCATATAAAGAATATTATTCAATCAAAATTGTACCACGAGTGAAATAGTTTATAAGGCCAATCTCATTGGCTTGTAGGGTACCATTCCAACATTCCAATCTATCCTAGCTTGGAAAATCTCTTTTTACAACATGAACGTCACCTACCTTGTTTGCTTTAGAACTTTTATAAACTTTAACCAAGGTACTCTTAATATGTCCTTGAGATTTTTAAAGTTTTTAGATGCTATGATGAGATTGTGGGAAAAGGATGATCCTAGACCTAAATCATGAACTTTATACCTGTCTCGTAATCTACTATAATCCCTATGGGACTAGGAGCACCTTGACATAGGACATATATCTACTCCTCAGATTCTAGAATGATTTTGAGGTTAATTCAATCCTAAAAGTTTGGCCTGATTGGTTTATGGGTTTCCAAGAAATAATGTTGAGTGAATTTTTAGCCATTTTTCTTTTTGAAGATTTTGAAAATCTATAAGGGGCAGACAAGGATTATAAGTTTGTGATTGAATATCGATATTGAAAATGTGTTCATGATTTTTCAAGCATGTTTTTCTCCCCATATTTTATCAAATCCTTCACCTCGAAGAAGAATTTGGAAAATCATATCTCCCGGTGAGAATCAAGAACCTAAGGACTTGTAAGTGGATCCTGTGACTAGATGTATATCCATAAACAATCCAAAGGTAAACAACTTTTGCGAATCGCATCTCATGCAACTCTTGATATATTTTGCCTCACTTTTTCGTATAGATCCCCTATAAGGACAACCTCCACATTACTCAATGATAAGTTGAACCTATCAATCAAAATTTAATTCAAGATAGGCACCATAACATCACCCTTGACCAAACGTATAATGCACGGGCATTCTCAAAGCAAATGTTCATCATATGCTAAGTATATATGGCCATAGCTTTCCATCTAAGCGTGACCTTTATGACCAGATGCATATCACGCAAAGATGGTAGAGTTTTCATGCCATATTCTATTAGTAGAAAGCATAGATTAATTATAGCTCTTTAATTTGTATCCATTTGATTTAATATTTGAAAATACTTAGACATTCTAAGCGAAAGACTTTTGCTTGCAGAGATCTTATCAATTTTCTTCTTATTTAGGTTTTTTATATCCTAACCATGCATCACATATATCAATTAGATATAAAAAGCATAAATACGTAAAAACGCCTAGCATGCTCCTAAGGTGGGATGACCATGAGTCTAACCAAGTGATGCATTTAGAGCCATAGGTGCATCACTTGGTTGATTTTAGGTAGGTTGGTTAAACCTAACTATTGCATGAGTGTATCCCCATACATTTATGGGTCTTCAAGCCTCCATAGATCTTCTTAATTTCTTGTAACTTTTACAAGAGAAATAAATCTTCACTTCTAGTGATTCTACTCTTATAACTTTTACAAGATAGAACAAAAAGGCATGCAAGCCCCCATTTAATACAATTTATTTCAGCAACTTGAAATAAATAAAATCAATATTAAAGGCTCATGATCATCCTAATTTATTCACATCTATTTAGCAATTGCATGAACATAAATAAATTTGGAATTGACATTCAATTCCAACAATTAAATGCTTATCTCATAAACAATTAACATTCAATTCCAACAATTAAATGCTTATCTCATAAACAATTAATGAGCTAAGCAAAAGTAAGAATAACTATTATGCATCTCATTTTTGCACTAATTAAAGATTAACTTTAATAAGATTTTAAAAATAATCAAATATATCAAACATAATTTTGAGAATTTGTACACTACTTGTGCATTTATTATATGTAAAATAAAATACTTTTAGCCACTTAAGGAACATAAAATAACACTCAAAACTCATCAAAATAAAAATTTTGCATTGTTGCTCTAGTTTGGCTGTACAATTGCCCAACAGGTGCACCCCAAGTGTACTGTTGCCCAAATGGTGCCTAGCTAGGCATGGCAGCTTGCTCTATTTTGAGGTATGGACCGAGTTTAGTCAATTTTGGTTCATTTTTTGTGCATAAAAATTTTTAGGACACTTCCTAAACATTAAATCACATAATATAGATGAAATTCCATACTTAAAAGTCCTTTTAAAAATGGAATTTCAAGTGCTCAAACATGTTTCAAAAATCTAGTTTAAGTAAGGATCACATTCTTCAAAAAATCTTCAATTAAATCCAACCCAATTGGATCCTAAAATGACCAAAACTCTTTTAGACCATTAACAACATGCTATACCAACATATAACATCAACTAATGTCAAATCAACATTCAACATTAGAAGCTATGAATTAAAACATACTAATCACATGAATTAACACTTAAAACACATATTAGCATGCTTTCAATTCATCAACCAAGGAACCACACAACATATCATTCAAACACCTCATATCCATTGGATGAATTAAGAATTTAGTGATTTTGATCAATCCATCATATGAATCGATCATTGAAAAATCCAAATCAAAGCATGAATTAGGCACCAATATCACATAAAGGTAGAGGTAGCATTGGGATCCAATAATTAAAAATGAAATTAACTAGGTCACACATGCTAACAAGGAATTGACCCTCAAAGTTGGCCCCAAAAATTGGTCTACTAGGAGGCACCATTTTCTAACACCTTAGAAAATTCTCTCCATTAAGTAAGAAGCTCATTGGATTTTGTATGTGATAGAATATGTTCTACCATTCATTGCACATGGGCTCACAACTCCTTGTGACTTTTGAATATCTTAAATTCATTAATCTCATTAATTGAAGAGTACCCAATCTCCATGGTCAATATCCAACCTTAAGCCCATGGGGCACAACTAATTGACCAAAAATAAATATTCTGGAGAACCATTATTGCTCTACGTGTACCATGCAAATACAGTCCTTCCATCTCCTATCTCCCGAAAGAAGCCTAGGGAAAGATATTTGTCTGCTCCCAATTAGCTTTAATACTATGTCCCTATTCTCAATGTTCGAATCCATTTGTGTGACCTCACCTTTGGAAAACTCCTTTTCCAAATTGTCACACCACCTTATGCAAGGATTTCTTGAAATCAATTATTATAGAACATATAGGAGATGTACTCGTCTTTTACAATAGCAAGGAGTTGGATTCCATCTTGGATCTCACAAACCTCTGTGCCAAGTAGCTCATACCTAATGTCAACCTGAAAGACTTGCTAAATGGTCAAAGATAAGTCAAAGAATGAGGACCGAACATAAGGTTACCATGGATCCTCAAGTTAAAGGACTAATAATATGCACTAGCATAAGCAAAAAAACTAGCAACTATCGACTTGTCACTTTGGCTATCTAGTGGATTCTTTGATGGGTATTCAGTGCCTTGTTCTCTAATGAGCACCTACTAACATGTACCTATATCTTATATAGTTGCTCATGGAATAGAGTAATCTCCAACCCTTGGATTTATGTATTGTTAGTGCAAGTCTATCTAGATCTTAGATGTCTCACCTCATACGATCCTATGACTTGGAAGATTTAAGATCACGATCATGTGAGACTTATTCCATGGTCACCAAACCAAGTCTCACAGTCATAAGTGATCTAAGAGCTTCATCCAAGTTCTAGTGAAGTGAAAAAAAACATAAGATGAAGATAGCCATATCAAGAATATCATTCAATCAAGATTATACCACAAGTGAAATAGTTTACAAGGCCAATCTCATTAGCTTGCAGGGCACTATTCCAACAATCTCTCTCTTGCTCTAAAGCCAGTGCCCTGTGGCCATGTGACCTATCTTCATAAGATGTCTTCTAAAGACCTTTAGTATTTAGGGGTTTAGATAGTAGTTCTACAGTATTCTCTTTTGAGGCAACTTTATCCACTTAATTGCCACCTCTATCAGTTGATATCGCATATGAAATGATAACCTATTTACTGTGTTTGGACCACTGATGAGATCTTGGCTCGAGTCCTAAATTGTCTTTAAAATACAATTGTAGATGCATGCACGCTAGGCACTATATCCAACTCTTATATGAAGTTTTTCATTCAAGCACTTTTCTTTGCAGTTTCCAAAACTACAAATTATTTCACCTCAATAGTTATCTTGGCTATGGTGTCTTGTTAGAACTTTTCCTACTCACCATGCCTCCATTAAGGAAAAATGTAAATCTAGAAGTGGATTTTAGGTCGTCTACATCGAATTGGAAACTTGAATTCAAAAACTCCTCGAGTTTCAATTCTCTATTTCCATATACCAAAAAGAAGTCCTTAGTTCTTCTAAAGTACTTAAGGATTACTTCTATGGCTATCCAGTGAATCTCAATAAAATTGGATTGGAACCTACTCATAACGTTTAGTGAGTGTGCTACATTCAGTCTAGTACATTGAACTATATACATTATACTTCCAATAGCGGAGGTGTATGGTATATGAGACATTCTTTGTTTCTCTTTCTCTATGTTGGGGGACCATAAACTTTGAGAGACGAATGCCATGTCTCATGGGAAGAAATCCTCTCCTAGATTCTTCCATACTAAATCTCTTTAGTATTTTATCAATGTACAGGGTTTGGAAAAGCCCCAGCATCCTCTTTAATCTATCTCTACAGATACGTATTCCTAATATGTAGGATGCTTCTCCCAAATTATTCATGGAGAATTAAGTAGATAACCACACTTTAGAATACTCTAACATTTTTTTCTCATTCTTAATGAGAAGAATGTTATCGTCATAAAGCACAATAAACTATATACAACTCCCATTAGCCTCTTGCAAACATATAGTTTATACATATTTCTCACAAAGCCAAATGATTTGACTTTCTAATCAAAATATATGTTCCAAGTTTGAGACACCTGTTTGAGTCCATAAATAGACCCTAGAGTCTGCAAACCTTTTGCACATTCCCTTTGATTGTAAAACCTTATGGTTACTCCATATGAATCCTTTCTTCAATGTCTCCATTGAGGAAAGTTGTTTTCACATCTATTTGCCATGCCTCATAGTCAAAATATGCGACTATGGCAAGAAAAATCTGAATGGACTTAGGCATAGTGACTGATGAAAAAGTTTCCTCAAAATCAATACCAAGTCTTTGAGTGTAACCTTTTGCTACTAATCACGCCTTAAAAGTCACCACCTCTCCATTTACCCCAAGCTTCCACTTATCGATCCACTTGCAACCAATGGAAACTATTCCCTTTGGTAGATCTACAAAAGTTCATATTTTATTTGAATACATAGAGTCCATTTTGGATCTCATAGCTTCAAGCTAATATTTTGAGTCTATGTTCAACGTAGCTTCCTTATAGGTTTTTAGATCGCTTTCTGATTAGGCTCATCTCATGAAGAAATCCAAACCTTTTGGATTGTTTCTTAATCTGGTCCAACCTTTTCAGAGGTTGTGTATGAGGCTCTTTGATATTTATTTGTTTCTACCACTCGTGGGATTTCTTGATCACCTTGAACTTTATCAAGTTCAATGACAATGCCCTTTTTATTCAATAGAAATTCCTTTTCCAAAAAGTGGGCATTTCTTGAAACAATCACCTTTTGTTCTGAGGGATCATAGAAGTAATAACCCATAGACTCTCTAGGGTATCTCACAAACTTGCATAAGATAGATCTACTATCCAACTTATCTCCCACTGTCCATCTGACTTATGTGGGAGATCCCTAAACCTTGAGATATTTGTAAGAGGGTGCTTTCTATGCCATATCTCATATGGTATCTTAGGCACCGACTTTGAAGGATATAGGCACATTAAAAAAGCTTATCATGGAATGTACCATGTCCAATAAGGTACGGTTTGTCCTCTCGGCTACTCCATTTAGGGTATGCCAGGTGGAGTCCACTAAGAGAGAATCTTATCCTCTTTTAGATAATTAAAGAATTTGGTACTTAAGTATTCATCTCTCGATCCATTCAAAGAGCTTTAATACTAAGTCCCTTTTGGTTTTCTACTTCATTCTTATACACTTTGAACTTTTCAAAGGCCTCAAACTTGTACTTCATAAGATTAACATGTGTGTACTGACCATAATCATCAGTGAAGGTAATGAAGTAAGAATAGCCTCCTTTCCCACTAACTCTTAGCAGTCTACAAACATCCGTACAGATCAAATCCAAAGGATTTGTGGAGCACTCCATTTGTCCCACAAAAGGAGCAATCAAAGCGTAAGCAACTTTTGCTAATTGCATCTCATGCAACTCTTGACATATTTTGCCTTACTTTTAAGCGTTAAGTCCAACCCTTCAATCCATTTGTGATTTAAGATGGCCTCACGACATCCCCCATGACAGCGTGCCAATGCATGAGGGTTTTTAAGTCAAAAGTGTATCTCATGCTAAGTGTATGCTCATAGCTTTCCTCTTAAGTGTGACCCCCATGACCGAGTGCCATCACACAAAATCAATAGCATCGTCATGGCATATACTATTGGTGGAAGGCTTGGATTAATTAAAACTCTTTTAATTTGTATCCATTTAGACTTAATATTTGAAAACCTTTAGACCTTCTAAGTAGAGGGTTTTTGCTTGCGAAGATCTCATCATTTTTATCTTCTTATTTATGCTCTTTATATCCTAATTATGCATCTCATACATCATAGGATATAGAAAGCATAAATAAGTAAATAGCCTAGCATGCTTCTAGGGTGGGATGACCGTGAGCTTAACCAAGTGATGAACTTAGAGCCATAGGTGCATCACTCAATTGATTTTAAGTGGGTTGATTAAACTGAGCTATTACATAATTGTATCCCATACAATCATGGGTCTTCAAGCCTTCTTAGATTCTCTTTGCTCTTTGCAACTTTTACAAGAGAAAGAAAACCTCACTTGTAGTGATTCTACTCTTATAACTTTTACAAGATAGAATAAGATGCATGCAAGCCCCATTTTATACAACTCATTTCAACAACTTGAAATAAATTCATCATTCATTCAACATTTAAATGAACAATAAATAAACCAAGAATTGACATTCAATTCCAACTATTAAGTGCTAATCATGTTAACAAATAATTGGTCATGCAAAAACAAACATAACACTTATGCATCATATTTTTTCCACATTTGGAGATCAACTTTGACAAGTTTTAAAAGCAACCAAAAAGTGTCCAACACAATTTTGAGGCCTTGCACAACATTTGTGCAACTAATGTGTGTGTTAGAAAACAAGTTTGGTCATTGAAAGAACCAAAGAAAAAGCTCAAAACCCATACCAAACCCAACTTGGGGCTGCTGGCCATGGCTTGCTCACTACTGGGTAGTAGCTCTTGGCCACTACCTTGCTACAGGCTGCCAAGAGCCGGCAGCACCCCTGTTTTGGGGTTTTTGTTAGAGTCAAGCCATTTTTAGCTCTAATTTTGTGCATCAATAATTTTAGAAAAACTTCTAAACATCAAAGCACATAGGTGAAAATTTTAGATCAAAACATCTTTTAATACTGAAATATCAAGTGGCCAAAGATGCTTGAAAAACAAGTTTAAGCAAGAATCATATTCTTCAAAAATCTCTAATTATATCCAATCATGTTGGACCCAAAAATGACCAAAACAAATTAAGGCCATTCACAACATGCTATATCAGAATATAACATTCACCGATGACATATCAAAATTTAACATCAGAAAAATGAATCAAAACATGCCCATCATATGATTTAACAATTAAAGCACACAATAGCATAATTCAATCCATCAATCAAGGAGCCACAAGCAAGATCATCCATATGCTCCAACCCACCATACGGATTGAGTAAATGGTGATATTGATCAGTTCTTCAAAAGAACCAATCACCCAAGCCAAGTAAATTCCAAATCCATGCATGAATATGGCTCTGATACCACTTGAAGGTTTGTGTGTGGCACTAGGTTCCAAATATTTCAAGAAAAAAACTAAATGAACTAGCCCACACAACACCACAAGGATCTAGACATGCATAGGATACATATTTAGGCGAGGAAAATACCTGAGTGAAAGCAGAAAATTTGAAGAGCAAGAAAACTCTCTTCAACCGTCAAATAGGCTCTTTACCAGCACAATAGAATCACCACCAACTTTTCCCTAAATGGACTTCTCCATTATGGATGAAATTTTTACTCGAACTCTTCAAGCCTTTAAAGATTATTCAGTCCAAATTTTAGGCTGATTAGAACATTAGAGATACTCCTAGAAGAGGCAAAAACTGGCTACCAGAAATTGCTCTAGTCAAGAGCAAAAGCAACCAAAATAGATTGTCTCTAATGTAAAAGTCCACACACCAAATCTATGGCATATTCTCAACAGAATGGATGGAATATATGTATAGAATGAGGGGAGGAAGGCTATGAATATTAAGGTGGAAAGAGGGAGAATGAAAGAGTGATGGGAGGTTAACAATTTAGATTCCCACCACACAATCTAGTTGGGAGAAAATCACACATAATGTGCACACTTCATATATCTCTGGCCAATTACTTTACCACATCTATATATAGGAGTGGTCACACACCTCCCACAAGGAGGTGATGCCAAGTGTCCCTTGCTTAGGGGGCCACTAACTTGTGATTAGTGAATTTAATTGAAGCACAAATTTCATCTAATGAAATATTTTTCAATTAAATTCTAATTCTTATTAAATGAACTCTTCATTTAATAATTCTTCCAAAAATTATCTCTCCAACTTAATTAAATTAAACACTTTAATTTAATCAATAATCATTAGGTTCTACCATTCAATGGACATGGGATCACAACTCCTTTCGACTTTTGGAATATCAAATATTCACTTTAGTTTAAACTCCTTTAAACTAAGAGACTCAATTCAATTAATATCATTAATTGAAGAGTACCTAATCTCCGTTGTCGATATCCAACCTCAATCCCATAAAGCCCAACTAATTAGATGAAATGAATGCTCTTGAAAACCATTCTAGCATTACATGTAGCATGCAAATACATTCCTTCTATCTCATATCTCTCGAAAGAGACCTAGGGCAAGATATTTGTCGCCTCCCTAATAATCTCGATACTATGTTTCTATTCTTAATATTTGATTTCCTTTGTGGCCTCATCTTTGGAAATGCCTTCCCAAATCTTATATCACCTTGCACAAGGATTTCTTGGAATCAATCATTATAAAACACATGAGAGATGTACTTGCCCTTCACAAAGATAAGGAGTCGGATTTCATCTTTCATCTTACAAAATTTCCATGCCAAGTAGCTCATACATAATCTCTACCCAAAAAATTCACTAGGTGGTCAAGAAAGAGTCAAAGCATGAGGACCAAATACAAGGTTACTGTGGACCCTTAGGTCAAAGGACTATTAACATGTACTAACATAAGCAAGAGAACTAGTCACTATTGATTTTCCACTATAGCTATCCAGTGGATTCTTCGGTGGGTCTTCAGTGCTTTATTTTCTAACAAAAACCTATTAACATACACCTGTATCTTATACGATTGCTCATGGAATGAAGTAATCTCCAACCCTCAAATTTATACATCATTAGTGCAAGTCTATCCAAATCTTAGATGTACTATTTCATAAGATCCTATGACTTGGAAGATTTAAGATCATGATCGTGTAAGACTTATTCCATGATCACCACCCAAATCTTTCATGGAGAATTGAGTAGATAAACATGCTTTAGTACACTCTAACATTTCTACCTCATTCTCAATGAGAAAGATGTTATTGACATAAAGCCCAATAAACTATACAAAGATCTCATCATTTTTATCTTCTTGTTTAGATTCTCTATATTCTAATAATGTATCTCATATATCAATAGGATATTGAAAGCATAAATAAGTAAATAGCCTAGCATGCGCCTAGGGTGAGATAACTAAGAGCCTAACCAAGTGATGTACTAAAGCCATAGGTGCACACTCGGTTGATTTAGGTGGGTTGATTAAACAAGTTATTACATGAGTATATCCTATACATTCTTATGTCTTCAAGCCTCCATGGATCCTCTTTGCTCCTTGCAACTTTTACAAGAGAAAGAAAAACCTCACTCATAGTGATTCTACTTTCATAACTTTTAGAAGATAGAATAAGAGGCATACAAGCCCCATTTAACACAATCCATCTCAACAACTTGAAATAAATAAAATCAATGTTAAAGGCTCATGATCATCCCTATTCATTCATCATTAATTCAACAATTAAATGAATAATAAATAAATCAAGAATTGACATTCAATTCCAACAATTAAGTACTAATCACATTAACAAATAATCGGTCATGCAAAAACAAGCATAACACTTATGCATCATATTTTTGCCACAATTGGAGATCAACTTCAATAAGTTTTAAATGTAACTAAAAAGTGTCCAACACAATTTTGAGGACTTGCACAACATTTGTGCAACCAATGTATGTGCCTCAAAACAAGTTTAGTTACTAAAGGAACCAAGGAAAAAGCTCAAAACTCATCTAAAACCGAACTAGGGGCTGCTAGCCTAGGCTTCCACACTACTAGGCAGTAGCTCTTAGCCACTACCCTATTGTGGGCTACCAAAATGCCAGCAGTTCCTCTATTTTTGGGGTCATTACTGAGTCAAACCATTTTTGGCTCAACTTTTGTGCACCAAAAATTTCAGAGTAATTTTTGAACATTAAAACACACGGCATAGGTAAAATTTTAAGATTAAAACACCTTTTAAGACTAAAATATCAAGTGCCCAAAGATGCTTGAAAAATAAGTTAAAGCAAAAATCATATTCTTCAAAAATTTCCAATTATATCCAATCTTATTGGACCCAAAAATGACCAAAATATCTTAAGGCCATTCACAACATGCTATATCACAATATAACGTCTACTAATGCTAAATCAAAATTTAACATTAGCAAAAAAGAATCAAAACATACCCTTCACATGATTTAACAATTAAAGTACATAATAGCATAATTTAATCCATCAACAAAGGAGCCACAAACAAAATCATACATACACTCCAACCCACCAAATGGATTGAGTACATGGTGATTAAGACCAACCCTTCACAAGAATCGATCTTCAAAGCCAAGCAAAATCTAAATCCATGCATGAACTGTAGGAGTAGTACCCTGCAAGCCAATGAGATTGGCCTTGTAAACTATTTCACTCATGGTACAGTCTTGATTAAATGATATTCTTTATATGGCCATTTTTATCTTATGCTTTGTTTCACTTCACTAGTATTTGGATGAAGCCCTTTGATCTCCTATGACTGTGGGACTTGGTTTGGTGACCATGGAATAAATCTCATACGATCGTGATCTTAAATATTCAAAGTCATAGGATCTTATGAGACAGCGCATCTAAGATTCAGATAGACTTACACTAACGATGCATAAATCTAAGGGTTAGAGATTGCTCCACTCTATGAGTAACTATATGAGATACGGGTGTATATTAGTGATTGCATGTTAGAGAATCAGGCATTGAAGACCTACTGAAGAATCCACTATATTGCTATAGTGGCAAGTTGGTAGTGGCTAGTTCTCTTACTTATGCTAGTGCATATTATTAATCCTCTAACTTGAGGGTCCATGGTAACCTTGTGCTCGATCTTCATGCTTTGACTCTTCCTTGAGGTTGGACATTGACCATGGAAATTAGTTAGTTTTCAATTAATGAGATTAATTGAATTGAGTCGCTTAGTTTAGAGGATTTTAAACTAAAGTGAATATTTGATAATCCAAAAGTTACAAGGAATTGTGAGTCCATGTACAATGAATGGTAGAACCTAATGGGTCACACATAAAATCCAATGACATGGCCTATTGAAGGAAGGAGAATTTTCTAAAAATTAGAAAATTCATGACTGATTTTCGGAGGAGGCAAAATTGCACCCATTTTGGCTTGATCAATTTAATTGTTAAATTGGTCATATTAATTTAAAAATTAAATTAAGATAAATTAATTAAAGGTTAATTGATGTCACATGACTATCAATTGATCAAAATTAATTTAAGGGTTAAGTTAATTTTGACTAGTTTAAATTGTTAAGTGCTTTAACTTAAGAGTTAAGTCAAATGATTATTAATTAAATTAAAGTGTTTAATTTAATTAAGTTTGTGAGATAATTTTTTGGAGAATTATTAAATGAAGAGTTCATTTAATAAGAATTAAAATTTGATTGCTAGACATTTCATTAGAAAAAATTTGTGCTTCAATTAAATTCACTATTCATTAGTTAGTGGCCACTTAAGCAAAGGATACTTGGCATCACCTCCATGTGGGAAGTGTGTAACCACTCCTATATATGGATATGGTAGAGTGGCTTGCCAGATGTGTCGAGGTGTGTGTGTGATTTTCTCCCAACAATATTATGTAGAGGGAATTTAGCTTTTAGCCTCCCATCACTCTCTCATTTTCCCTCCTCCATCCACCTCAATATTCCCAGCCTTCCTCCCCTCATTCTCTACATATTTTCCAGCCTTTATATATATAATAGGCCATATATTTTGTGTGTGGACATTTATATTAGAGGCAATCTATTTTTGTTGCTTTTGCTCTTGACTAGAGCAATTTCTGACAGTCGATTTTTGCTTCTTCTGTGAGTACCTCTGGTGTTTTGATCGGCCTAAAATTTGGCCTGAGGAATCTTCAAAGGGTTTAGGAGTTCCACTAAAATATTTAGCCAAAAATGGAGAAGTCCATCTAGGGAAATATTGGTGGTGATTCTACTGTGCCGGTGAAAAGCCAGCTTGACACTTGAATATAGTTTTCTTGCTCTTTGAATTTTTTGCTTTCACCCATGTATTTTCCTCTTCTAAATATAAATCCTATGCATGTATATATCCTTGTGGTGTTGTGTGGTTTAGTTTGTTGAATTTGTTTCTTGAAATATTTGGATCATAGTGCCTCGCAAACCTTCATGAACCTGCCTTTGATACCATTTAAAGGTTTGTGTGGCACTAGCATCCAAATATTTCAAGAAAAAAATTGAATAAACTAGCCCACACAATACCACAAGGATCTATACATGCATAGGATTCAGATTTAGAAGAGGAAAATACTTGGGTGAAACCATAAAATGAAAAGCAAGAGTAAGAGTTTCTTCAATTGTTGAACAAGTTCTTCACTGGTGCAGCAAAATCACCACCAATTTTTCCTTAGTTGGACTCATTCTTTTTGGCTGGAATTTTTATTGGGATGTTCCAACCCTTTGAGGATTGTACAACTCAAAATTCAGCCCAATTAGAGCACCAAAGGGTCTCCTAGAACAAGCAAGAATTGGCTGCTAGAAACTGCTCCAATAAGAGCAAGAGCAAGCAAAATAGATTGTTTCTAATGTAACAGTCCACACACCAAAACTATGGCATGTTCTCTACAAATTTGCTGGGAGAAATTTACAGATAATGTAATAGGAAAGGCTGGGAAATAGAGGTGGAAGGTGGAGAGAGTTTAAGAGAATAATGGGAGGCTAGTAAATTAGATTCCCACTACACAATGCTGTTGGGAGAAAAATCACACTAAGCATGCACACCCTCACACACATATCCGATCATCCTCCTCTTACATCTATATATAGGAGCAGGATGGTGTGTGATCACATACCATCCTCAAGGAGGTGATGCCTAGTGTCCATGCTAAGGTGATCACTAACTTGTAATTAGTGAATAAGAATATTAATTGAAGCATATATTTCATCTTATGAAGTTTCTTGCAATTAAATTCCAATTCCATATTAAATGAACACTTCATTTAATTATGCTCTCCAAAAATTAACTCTCCAACTTAATTAAATTAAACACATTAATTTAATTAATAACAATTTGACTTAACTCTTAAGTCAAACTATTTAAGCCAGTCAAAATTAATTTAACCCTTAAATTATTTTTGACCAATTGATAATCATGTGACATCAATTAATTAACCTTTAATAAAATGATCTTAATTTAACTCTTAAAATAATTTGACCAATTTAACATTAAATTGAGCAAGCTAAAATGACTACGATTTTCCCTCCTTCAAAAATGGTCATGAATTTTCTAACTCTAAGAAAATTCTTCTTCATTCAATAGGCCATGTTATTGGATTTTTTGGGTGACCCATTATATTCTACCATTCATTGGATATGCGCTCACAACTCCTTGTGATTTTTCAAATATCAAATATTCACGTGAATTTAAACTCCTTTAAACTAAGCGACTCAATTCAATCAATCACATTAATTAAAGAATACCCAATCTCCATGGTTGATATCTAACGTCAAGCTCATGGAGCCCAACTAATTGGCCAAAATGAATGCCCTTGAAGAACCATTCTAGTATTATACATACCATGCAAATATGGTCCTTTTGCCTCCTATCTCCCAAAAGAGCCTAGGGCAAGAAGATATTAGTCGGCTCCTTAATAGCCTCAACACTATATTTCTATTCTTAATATTTGATTCCCTTTTTGACCTTATATTTGAAAATGCCTTCCTAAATTGTCACATTACCTTATGCAAGGATTTTTTGGAATCGATCATTATAGAATACATAGGAGATACACTCACTCTTCTCAAAGATGAGGAGCTAGATTCCATCATAAATCTCACAAACCTCCATATCCAGCGACTCATGCCTAATCTCTACTCAAGCATCCTATTGAGTGACCAAGGAAGAGTCAAAGCATAAGGGCCAAATATAAGATTACCATAGATCCTTAGGTCAAAGGATTAATTTTATGTAGTAGCATAAGTGAGAGCTTGCCACAATCAACTTGTCATTGTAGCTATCTAGTAGATTCCCTAGGTGGGTCTTCAGTGCCTTATTCTTTAACAAGCTCCCACCAACATGTATCCATATCTCATATGGGATTGCTCATGGAATGAAGTAACATCCGACCATTGGATTTATGCATCGTTAGTGCAAATCGATCTGAATCTTAGATGCCCAATCTCATAAAATCCTATGACGACCTTGTAAGACTTATTCCATAAGCACCCAGTGCATGACCAAGTCCCATAGTCTTGTGTGATCTAGGGGCTTCATCCAAAAGCAAATGAAGTAAATAAAGAGCATAAGATAAAAATGGCCATATAATAAATATCATTCAATTAAGATTATCATACATTGAAATAGTTTACAAGACTAATCTAATTTACTTGTAGGGCATTATTCCAACATTAAAGAACCATTCTTTAATGCTTTCAACTTTTCATTTGATATTGAAGAATCAAATCCTTCATTATCTGAAACAAGAATTGAAATAATATTCTTAACAAGGTTCGGCACATAGTAAACTGGATCAAGAATAATACAAGAATTCCCTAAGTCTAGCTTGACTACACCTTGGATCTTAGCCGCAACTCTTGCTCCATTTCCAAGGCAGAGGATTAAATCCCCTTTATGTAGACTTCTTCTTCTTTCCATCCTCTGTAACGAATTACAAAGGTGAGAACCACATATGGTATCAAATACCCATGAGGAATAATAAGTCATCAATTGCACCTCAAAGAAATACATACCCTTCTCAAGGGTCACAAGGTAAACTTTACAATTTCTCTTCCAATAACCCTTTTTCACTATAATGGAAACAATTTACATCAGTTTTAACCTTCTTCTTGACCCTCACAGAACTTTTCTTAGGTTGCTTCCCTTTCAAGGAAGAGCTTTTCTTCCTCTTACCTCTCTTTCTTGGGCCCCTAAGACCTTTTGACTTAGAGAAAGATGCTATCTTAAGAGGTTTTTCCTTTCTCATTGTTGTCTTAGTGGTCATAAGCATGTTCACCAATTCATTGATCGTCACTGTTTGCTTGGCCATAATAAAGTTCACAACGAATTGGTTGAACAATGGTGGCAATAATTAAAGGATCAAATCTATGTGAAGGTCATTGTCCATAACCACGTCAAGTTGTCCATGCTTTTCAATGAGTTCTATCATCTTAAGCCCATGATTGTGGACATTTGCCCTTTCTCTCATCCTTGCCCTAAAGAGCTCCTTAGATAAAGTGAATCATTCGTATCTTGTTTGAACACTATATAACTCTCGTAGGTTGTATAGATCTCACAAGCATGTTTCATGTGCTTATGAGTTTTTTGTAGCTCATTAGTCATGGATGCCAACATGAGGCGTCTAACTTGTAGATCATCATCTACAAATTTCGTGAACACTTCACAAACCTCATTAGTTGTGTCGTCACCCAATGTGTCCGATGGACTTTGATCAAGTATATATGTCCTCTTATTAGAATAAAAAATTATCTTAAGGTTTCTTTACAAATCTTGGAAGTTAGGCCTAGTGAGTTTATAAGCTTCCAAAATGCTTGTGAGTGGATTTTTAGCTATTTGTTTGTTGAAGATTTCAAAAATCTACAAGGGGCAAAAGAGAGAATAAGCATGCGATTAAATTTGAAATTAGAAACATGTTCAAGGTCTTTCAAGTAGGTTTTTCTCCCACTATTTTATCAAATCCTTCACCCCTAAGAAGAATTTGGGAAATCATATTTTCTAGTAAGAATTAAGACCCCAATGACTTGAAAGTAGACCCCATTTACGAGTGCCAACCACAAGCAATCAAAGGGTAGGCAACTTTTGCCAACTGCATCTTATGCAACTCTTCATATATTTTACCTCACTCTTCATATAGACCCACGTTTACATGTGCCATTTATGTTAATAAGTGTTAAATCCAACCTACCAATCCTTATTTGTCTCAAGATAACATCACGACATTTCCTATTTATGAGAGCCAATGTGTGAGGGTTCTTAAGTCAAAGATGCAACTCATGTTAAGTGTATGCTCACAGCCTTTCTCCTAAGTGTGACCCCCATTAACGAGTGCCATAACACAAATTTGGTAGCATCGACCCCCATTAATGAGGGTTCATTATGACATACACTATTGGTAAAAGGTTTGGATTAATTAAAACTCTTTTAATTTGCATTCATTGAGACTTAATATTTGAAAAACACTTAGACATTCTAAGTGGAAGGTTTTTGCTTACAAAGAACTCATCATTTTTATCTTCTTATTTGGGTATCTCGTACATCAATAGGATATAGAAAACATAAATAAGTAAATGTGCCTAGCATACTCATAGGGTGGAATGACCATGAGCCTAACCAAGTGATGTACTTAGAGCCATTGGTCCATCACTCAGTTGATTTTAAGTGGATCGATTAAACTAAACTGTTACATGAGTGTATCGCATACATTCATGGTCTTCAAGCCTTTTAGGATCCTCTTTACTCCTTGTAACTTTTATAAGACAAAGAAAACTTCACTTATAGTGATTCTACTCTCATAAATTTTAAAATAAGAGGCATGCAAGCCCGCCCCATTTAATACAACCCATTTCAACAACTTGAAATAAATAAAATTAATATTAAAGGTTTATGATCATCCCCATTCATTCAACAATTAAATGAACAACAAATAAATCTAGAATTAACAATTAATTATAACAATTAAATGCTTATCTCATAAATAAATAATTGAACAAGCATAACTTTTATGCCTTTATTGGAAGATTAACTTTAACCAATTTTTAAAAACACTCAAGAATGTCAAACATAATTTTGAGACTTTGCACAAAAATTTTGCATTAATATGTGTAGTGTAAAACTAAATTGAGCATTAAAGGAGTTGAAAAATGGCTTAAAGCAAACCAAAACCCCAAGCTAGGGACTACTACCTAGCCTAGGCACATGGCTAGTTAGGCTACACGCACAGTGCATGCATAGCGCCAGGCCAGCACTTGGCTAAGGTGCTCAGTGGCCCTTGTTTTGAAGCTATTAATCATGGAGCCACACACAACATCAACTAAATACTCCAATCCATCAATTGAATTGAGAATTTGGTGATTTAGATTAATCCATCACATGAATCAATCAACTAAGGCAAATTCAAATCTAAGCATGATTTAAGCTCCGATACCACTTAAAAGTAAGTAAGGCACTAAGATCCAATTAACAAAACTTCAAAAGCGTGAAATTAACTAGTGCTTACTAGCATAAAAAGGATCAAATCATTCTAGCAATTCAGATTTGGAGAGAGTATTACCTTGAAAAGAAAAATTCCAGGAGAAACTTGTGAATATTTCATAATTCTAGAAACTGTCTACAACTGGCACAGCTAGAAGAGTGCGAAAATCACTGAACCAAAACTCCTCAAACAATTTTGAGAAAATTACTGAAGCATCTCAACACCTTGAAAAACTCTTTGTAAAAATTTTAGATCAAAAATATTTCGAGAACCCCTTGTAAAAAATTGCCAAATTGGACTCTATGTAGGTGGATCTCCAAAATCTAGCAAGTGCCTTGCTGCTATTCTTATGATCCACACACCAATTAGATCTTCCAAAATCTCTAGTCCATAAGTTGGAGTAATACAAAGATACAATAATAGTGGAGGCTGATTTTAGGTTGAAAAGAAGAAGTAGCGAGAAAAGCTTTCAACATATGAATGTAATGCTTGTAAGGGGTTTTTAGAGGGAAATTGCAAAGATTCTAATTCTTCACAAATGGTGTGATGCCTTGGCCGATCCTCTCTCTATATCTATATATAGATGTTGAATCATGTGATGCTAAGGTGGCATCACACACTCCATGAGGGGGGGCGCCAAGTGGGCAAATTAAATTCAAATCTCATTTGAATTTCATGGGTATTTTAATTACATTTGAAATCTAATTTCAAATTAATGAAGATGTTAAATCAAATGAACTCTTCATTTGAATTTTCTCTCCAAAATTCATTCTTACCATTAATTAAATTAAACTCTTTAATTTAATTAATTATCCTTTAACTTAACTCGTTAAGTCAAACTAGCTTAACTATTTAAACTTATTTAGTTAACTTAACTTTTTAAGTTAACTTGACCAATTGATGATCATGTTGGCACTAAATAATCAACTTCTTAATTATTGGTCTAATTTAACTCCTTAAATTAATTGATTAATTTAACATTTAAATTAATCAAGTAAAAAATGACCTTCAAAGTTGGCACCATAAAATTAGTCCATTAGGAGTTGATTTTCTAACACCAAGAAAATTTACTCCATCAATTAGGAAGCTAATTGGATTTTGTGTAGGTTCTACCATTCATTGGACATGGGCTCACAACTCCTTGAAACTTTGGAATATCTTATATTCATTTTAGTTTAAAACTCTTTTTAAACCAATCCACTCAATTCAATTACTCTTATTAATTGAAGAGTACCAATCTCCACGGTCGATGTCCAACCTCAAGCCCATGGAACCCAACTAATTGGCCAAAATGAGTATTTTGGAGAACCATCATCGCTCTACGCGTAACATACAAATGCAGTTCTTTTGTCTTTTATCTCCTAAAAGAGGTCTAGGGCAAGACATTTGTCAGCTCCCTAATAGCCTCAATACTATGTCTCTATTCTAAATATTCTATCCCATTGTGTGACCTTATCTTTGGAAAACGTATTTTCCAAATTGTCACACCATTTTGCGCAAGGATTTCTAAGAATCGATCATTATAGAATACATAAAAGATACACTTACCCCTCACAATAGCGAAGAGTTAGATTCCATCTTGAATCTCATAAACCTCCATGCCAAGTAGCTTATACCTAATCTCAACCTAAAAAACCCACTAAGTGGCCAAGAAAGAGTCAAAGCATGAAGATCAGACACAAGGTTACCATAGATCCCTAGGTTAGAGGACAATTATATGCACTAGCATAAGTAGGAGAACTAGCCACTACTGACTTACCACCACAACTATCAAATGTATTCTCCAATGGGTCTTTAGTACCTTGTTCTCTAATAAGCACCCATTAACATGCACCTGTATCTCATACAGTTGCTCATGGAATAGAGCAATCTTTAACTCTTGGATTTATGCATTGTTAGTGCAAGTCTATTCAAATCTTAGATACCTCATCTTATAAGATCCTATAACTTAGAAGATTTAAGATCATGACCATGTGAAACTTATTCCACGGTCACCAAACCAAGTCCCGCAGTCATATGTGATCTAAGGGCTTCATCTAAATGCTAGTGAAGTGAATAAAGCATAAGATGAAGATGAACATATAAAGAATATCATTCAATCAAGGTTTTTTTTTACAAAGAAATAGCTTTTACAAGACCAATCTCAGTGGTTTGTAGGGCACTATTCCAACAAGAGGTTGAACATCAGCCATGGAGATTAGGTATTCTTCAATTAATGAGATTAATTAAATTAAGTCTCTTAGTTTAAATGAGTTTAAACTAATGAAAATATTTGATATTTCATAAGTCACAAGTTGTTGTGAGCCTATGTCCAATGAATGGTAGAACCTAATGGATCATGCACAAAAGCCAAATGCATGACCTATTGGATGAAGGAGAATTTTCTAAAAGTTAGAAAATTCACCATGTAATTGAATTGAATGGGAAGAAAATTGAAGTCATTATTGGCTTGATTGATTTAAAGATTCAATTGTCAAATTAATTAAGAGTTAATTAATTGGTGCCACATGACTATCAATTGGTCAAATTAATTTAAGAGTGAAATTATTTTTGACTAGCTTAAAGAGTTGAGTACTTTTTTTAAGAGTTAAGTCAAAGGATTATTAATTAAATTAAAGTGTGTAATTAAACTAAATTATAGAGTTAATTTTGAGGGAAATTGTTAAATGAAGAATTCATTTTAACATAGAATTAGAATTTATATGGATGACATTTCATAAGATGAAATGTAAATTCCAAATGACATTCAAATTCACACACAACTAATAATCACATGCCACTTGGCATGCTTAGGTGGCGCCCCCACCTTGAGAAAAGTGTGATGTCACCTTGATGTCACACAATCCTCCTTTTATATGATGGTCCTTCTATATATACATATAGAAGAGGGGTGGCCACTAGAGATTAGTAGTGTGGAATATTTCTCCTAACAACCACAACAAATTGTAAGTGGAAATATCTAATAGTTAAATTCTCCAAGATTCTCTCCAACCTCCCTCATCTTCCATTTCAATTCCAGGCCTTTTTTCCTCCATCTCTCTGCAATTATTTCCATCTATTTTTATATAGAAAAGGTCTTTACATTAGTGTGTGGACTATCTCATTAGAGGCAAAACATTTGGGTTGCTATTGCTCTTGGAGAAGCAGTTTCTGGCAGCCACTTCCAGCAAGTTTTGGGCAACCTTTTTGTGTTCTGATTAGTCTAAAATTTTAACTGTAGCATCTTTAAGGTGTTGAGGGATTCTAGTAAAATTTTTAGCTCAAAAAAGGACTTTTGCTTGGGGAAATCTGGACAAATTTCTGCTGCACTAGTGAGGAGACCGCTTCAAAAGTTGAAGGGTGTTATTCCTTGTACCTTGATTTTTGGTTCCATCAAGGTATTTCCCTCTCTAAATCTGAATCCTATGCATGTCTAGCTCCTTGTGGATGTGTATGGCCTAGTTTTATTTGGTTTTTATGGATTTATTTTGGATCCTAGCACCATGCATACCTTTAAGTAATATTAGAGGCTTATTCATGCATGGATTTGAATTTTTGCTTGAATGATTGGTTCATGTGATGAATGGATTATAATGACTATATAATTGATCCGTATGATGGGTTGGAGTGTTTAGATGGTCCTGTTTGTGGCTTCTTGGTTGATGGATTAAAAGCATGCTATTATGTGTTTTAAGTGTTAATACATGTGATAAGTATGTTTTAATTTATTTATTATGTTGAATTTTGATTTGGCATTGGTGTATGTTATATGTTGACATAGCATTTTGTAATTAGCTTTAAGTTGTTTTGGTCATTTTTGGATCCAATATGACTAGAGATTTTTGAAGAATATGATTCATGCTTAAACTTATTTTACAAGCATAATTGAGCACTTGAAATTTCAATTTTGAAAGACGTTGTAGATTTGTAATTTCATCCATTGTGTGTGTTTTGATGTTTAGCAGATGTTCTAGGATTTTTGGTGCACAAAAGTTGAGCTAAAAATAGCTTGGCTTAGTCTTAACCCCAAAATAAAGGAGCTGCTGACCATGGCAGCACACTAGTAGGGCAGTGACCCAGAGTTGCTACCTAGGTGTGTGCAAGCCTCATCCAGCAATATCCAGTTTGGTCCTAGACAAGATTTGAGCTTTGTTTTGGGTTCCTTTAGTGACCAAAATTGTTTTAAAACACACATAATAGATACACAAGTGTTGTGCAAGTTCTCTAAATTATGTTGGACACTTTTTTGATTGCTTTTAAAACCTGTTAAAGTTAATTTCCAATTAGGGGAAAAATATGATGCATAAGTTTTTGTGTGACCAATTATTTGTTAATATGATTAGCATTTAATTGTTAGAATTGAATGTAATTCTTAAGTTATTTATTGTTCATTTAAGTGTTGAATAGATAATGAATGAATGGGAATGACCATAAGCCTTTTAACCATGATTTTGTTTGTTTCAAGTTGTTAAAAAGGATTGTATTGAAAAGGGGCTTGCATGCCTCTCAATTTCTATCTTGTAAATGTTATGAGAGTAGAATCACTAGGAGTAAGGTTTTTCTTCTCATGTAAATGTTACATGGAGCAAAGGAGATCACTAGAGGTATGATGACTTTTGAAGACCCATGAATGTAGGGGATGTTGGAATAGTGCCCGACAAGCCAATCAGATTATATTTGTAAACTATTTCATTGTAAGACAATCTTCATTGAATGATATTCATTATATGGCCATCTTCATCTTATGCCCTTTAATTTCTTCACTTGCATTTAGATGAAGCCTATAGATCACAAAAGACTATAGGACTTGGTCACGCTCTGGCTAGTGATCATGGAATAAGTCCTACAGGTCGTGATCTTAAATCTTCCAATCATAAGATCTTATAAGATGGGGCATCTAATATTCGGATAAACTTGCACTAACAATGCATAAATTCAAGGGTTGGATGTTGCTCCATTCCATGAGTAATCCCATATGAGATATGGATGCATGTTGGTGGATGCTTGTTAGAGAACAAGGCACTAAAGACCTGCTTGAAGAATCCACTAGATAGCTGAAGTGGCATGTTAGTAGTAGCAAGTTCTCTCGCTTACACTAGTGTATATTATTAGTCCTTTGACTTGAGGATCTATGGTAGCCTTGTGTTTGGCCCTTATGCTTTAACTCTTCCTTGGTCACTTAACGGGCCACTCGAGTAGAGATTGGGCATGAGCTGCTGGACATGGAGGTTTGTGAAATCCAAAAAGGAATCTGACTCCTCGTCTTTGTGAATGGCGAGTGCATCTCCTATGTGTTCTATAATGATCAATTCCTAGAAATACTTGCACAAGTGGTGTGACAATTTGGAAAAAGAGTTTTCCAAAGGTAAGTTCATACAACGGAATTGAACATTAAGAGTAGAAATGTAGTATCAAGCCTATTAGGGAGTTGACTAATATATTACCCTAGGCCTTTTTTGAGAGATAGAAGATAAAAGGACCGTATTTGCATGGTACGCGTAACGCTTGAATGGTTCTTCAAGAGCATTCATTTTGGCCAATTAATTGGGCTCCATGGGCTTGAGGTTGGACATCGATCATGGAAATTAGGTACTCTTCAATTAATGAGATTAATTGAATTGAGTTACTTAGTTTAAAGGAGTTTAAACTAAAGTGAATATTTAATATTCTAAAGTCACAAGGAGTTGGGAGCCCATGTCCAATGAATGGTACAATCTAATGTCACACACAAAAGGTAATAAAATAGCCTATTGAAAGAAGGTGAATTTTTTAGGAGTTAGAAAATTCATGACTGTTTTTTGGAGGAGGCAAAATTATAGTTATTTTGATGTAATCAATTTAAATGTTAAATTGATTGAATTAATTTAAGAGTTAAATTAAGATCAATTAATTAAAGGTTAATTAATTGATGTCACATAACTATCAATTGGTCAAAATTAATTTAAGGGATGAGTTAATTTTGACTAACTTAAAACATTAAGCGTTTTAACTTTAGAATTAAGTCAAATGAGTATTAATTAAATTAAAGTGTTTAATTTAATTAAGTTGGAGAGATAATTTTTGGGAGAATTATTAAATGAAGAGTTCATTTAATAAGAATTAGAATTTAATTGTAAGACAGTTCATTCGATGAAATTGGTGTTTCAATTAAATTCACTAATCACAAAGTTAGTGGCCACCTAAGCAAAGGACACTTGGCATCACCTCCTTGAAGGAGGTGTGTGAACACTCCTATACATAGATATAGTGAGTGGCCAGCCATATGATGCATGAGGTTCTACAATTTTTGTGTAATATTCTCCCAACAATATTGTGTAATGGAAATCTAAGTTGTTAGTCTCCCATCATTCTCGCCTGCTCCCCCTCCTTCCACCACAATATTCTCAGTCTTTCTTCCCTTATTCTTTACAAATATTCCAGCTTTTTTATGGAGAATAGGCCATTAATTTGGTGTGTGGATATTTGCATTAGAGGCAATCTAATTTAGTTGCTTTTTGCTCTTGATTAGAGCTATTTCTGGTAGCCAATTTTTACTTCAGGTTGGAGTACCTCTTAAGTTCTGATCAACTTGAAATTTGGACTATAGATTCTTCAAAGAGTACGAGTTCCAGTTAAAATTTCTGACCAAACAGAGAAACTTATCCAAGGAAAAAATGGTGGTGATCTTGTTGCACCAGTGAAGAGCCCATTCAACGGTGGGGAGGAGTTTGACTTTTGCTCTTCATTTTTGCCATCACCAAGGTATTTTCCCTATCCAAATTTGAATTGCATGCATGTTTTAATCTTCGGGTGTTTGTGTGGACTAGGTTTTTTAGTTTTTTGTGCAAAAATTTGGACTTTAGTGCCGTGCAAACCTATGTAGGATACACTTATATAATAGTTAAATTTAATCGACCTATTTTAAAATCACATAGGTGGCACACCTATAGCTTTAAGTGCACCACTTGGTTAAGCTCATTGTCATCCCACCCTAGAAGCATGCTAGGCGCATTTACTTATTTATGCTTTTTATATCCTATTGATGCATGAGATGTATGGCTAGGATATAGAAAACCTAAATATGGAGATAAAATGATAAGATCTTTGCAAGCAAAAACCCTTAACTTAGAATGTTTAAGTGCTTTCAAATATTAGTTTAAAATGGATACGAATTAAAAGAGTTTTAATTAATCCATGCCCTCTACCAACAGTATGTGGCATGATATGCTACTATTATTTGTGTGATGTCTCACGAGTCATGGGTCACACTTATAGTGGAAACGTGTGACTATATACTTAACACGAGATACACTTTTAATTTGAGAATGCCCATACATTGGCATATGAGTTGTGGGATGTCGTAGGCCTATCTCAAATTG
This sequence comes from Jacaranda copaia, assembly GCA_014898725.1. Classification (NCBI taxonomy): domain Eukaryota; kingdom Viridiplantae; phylum Streptophyta; class Magnoliopsida; order Lamiales; family Bignoniaceae; genus Jacaranda; species Jacaranda copaia. The sequence continues at coordinate 182,683 of JACGDI010005529.1, forward strand.
AAATATGATTGGTAGGTATGACTTAACACCTAGTAATGTGGATGTCTCATGAGTCATAAGTCTACATGAAAAGTGAGGCAAAATATATCAAAAATTGTATGAGATACAATTAGCAAAAGTTGCTTACCTTTAAATTATTTGTGGATGTCTCATGAGTCATGGGTTCACTTGCAAGTCTTTACGTTCTTAATTCTTACTAGGAAATGAGATTTCCCGAATTCTTCTAGAGAGTAAAGGATTTGATAAAATAGTAGGAGAAAAACATGCTTGAAAAACCATGAACAATTTTTAATATCAATATTCAATCATGTGCTTATACTCTTTTTTTGCTTCTTGTAGATTTTTAAAATCTTCAAAAGAAAAATGGCAAAAAATCCACTCAATATTATTTCTTAGAAACCAATAAACCAATTGGGTCAAACTTTCACAATTAAATTAACCTCAAAAATTGTTCTAGATTGCTAAAAGCAGATATATGTCCTATATCATGGTGCTCGTAATCCCATGGGGATTATAGTAGATCTAGAGACATGTGAAACGTTTACGAATAGTTTTAGGAAGATCCTATACCATAATCTCATGATGGCATCTACAAACTTTAAAAGTCGCAAAGACACATGAATTATACCTCAGTCAAAGTTCACAAGAGTTGTAATGCAAACAAGGTATGAGAAGTTCATGTTATCAAAGGAGATTTTTCAAGCTAGGATGGATGTGAAGCCATGAATCATCAACTACAGTCTAAAGATGATCAGGCTTGGAGAAGCTTTTTCAACTTGGATATAGTGATGGACAATGATCTCTATGAGAATTTGATCCACACATCCTCATTGAGTTTCATTGATCAAAGTGTTGATCTAGTAAGAGACTATCATGACAAGGGCAAACGTTTGACACTGGTTTTCTCCTCCAAGTCTATGGGCCCTAAAGGTGCTAGAAAGAGATGTAAAAGGAAAAGAATTTTTCCTTGAAGGGAAAACAACCATTAAAGGCATCCAAAGGAGTTAAGAAGATTATAGAGGAAATAGTCAATAATCAAGGGATACCTTGCAACACTTGAGAAGAGTATGTACTTTATTGAAATGCATTAAAGGATAAATTCTTCCTCATGCATATATGATATCACATGTGGTTCTTTTCTTTGTAAGTTGTTACAAAGAATAGAAAGAAAAATAAAATCCAGAGATGTGGATATGATCCATTACCTTGGTTAAGGAACAAGAATTGTGACCAAAGCTGAAGGTGTATATAAGTTAGACTTAGAGAATTCCATATTTGTATTGGACATTTGTTAGAATGTACCATATATTGTTGAGAACATTATTTCATTTCCCATTTTGGATAGCAAAGGATTTGATCTTTGTATATCAAATGGGAGATTGAAGGCATTAAAGAATGAATTCTTTAGTTGCTTATGGTATACTCAATTAAGGTTTGTACATATTAGATTCTCAGCCATCACTAATGCACTTTCAACAAGTAAGAAAATAACCAAAAAGATGCCATTTTGGCATGCCAGACTTGGACATATCTCCAAAAATTGAATGAACAAGTTAGAAGCTCCCAAAGCACTAAATGATAGTGGCATTGAGGACCTTCCTACTTGTGAATCTTGTTTGAAGGGAATAATGACCAAAACTTCTTTTGTAGGTCACTTAGAGCAAACAACAAGTTGTTTAGATTTGATCCATATGGATGTTTGTGGCCTGCTAAGAGTTAGTGGGAAAGGAGGCTATTCTTACTTCATTACCTTCATTGATGATTATATTCGATTCGGACACATGTATCTTATGAAGTACAAGTTCAAAACCTTTGAAAAATTTAAAGTATACAGGAATGTAGTGAAAAAGCTAAATGGACATAGTATTAAAGCTTTTCGATCAAATTGAATGGGAGAATACTTAAGTATTGGATTCTTAGATTATCTAAAGGTGAATGGGATTTTCTCACAATGGACTCTGCCTGGCACCCCCAACATAACAGAGTGGTTGAGAGGAGAAACCTTACCTTGTTGGACATAGTACATTCCATTATGAGCTTTTCCAATGTGCCCATATCTTTTTGGAGATATATCTTATAAACTGCGGCAAAATTATTAAATGTAGTACCTTCAAAGTGGATGCCAAAGTTGCTGCATGAGATGTGGTATACTAAAGTACCTTATTACCATTACCTTAAGGTGTGAAAGTCTCCTGCTTCTGGGAGATGGATAGTAGGAGACAAGTTGGACAAAAGATCCATCTTATGCAAGTTTTTGGGACACCCAAGAGAGTTTATGGGTTATTACTTTCATAATCCCTCAGAATAAAAGGTGTTTGTCTTGAGGAATGCCACCTTTTTGGAAAAGAATTTTCTATTAGATAAAAATGGCGTTATAGTTAAACTTGATAAAGTTCAAGATAATCATCAAATCCCATGAGCGGTTGAAATGAACAAGCAACAAGAACCTTACACACCACCTTTGAGAAGGTTGGACAGAGTCAAGAAGTAACTTGAAAGGTTCGGATTTCTTCTTGAGATGGGCAATCGGACAGTCATCTGAAGACCTATGAGGAACCTATGTTGGACATAGACTTAGGACATTAGCTTAACGCCATGAGATCTGAAATGGACTCCATGTATTCCAACAAAGTATAGACTTTGGTAGATCCAACAAAGGGAACAGTTTCATTAGTTGCAAGTGGATTTATAGATGAAAGGTAGGAATCAATGAAGAGGTAATAACCTTTAAGATACAACTAGTGGTAAAAGGTTACATTCAAAAACTCAATTTCAATTTCAAAGAAACCTTTTGATCAATCGCAATGCCTAAGTCCATTTAAATTTTACTTGGCATAACCACATATTATGACTATGAGATATAGAAAATAGATGTGAAAATTGCTTTCCTCAATGGAGATATTGAAGAAAAAATCTATATGGCGCAATCACAAGGTTTTACATCTAAGGGGAGTGAACAAAAGGTTTGGAAACTTTAGAGATCCATCTATGAACTCAAATAGGCATCCAAACTTGTAACAAACATTTTTATTTGACAGTTAAATCGTTTGGCTTTCTCAAAAATGTGTATGAACTATGTGTGTACAAAAAGGTTAGTAGGAGTAGTGTACAATTTATTGTGCTTTATATCGATGGCATCCTTCACATTAGGAATGAGGTTGGAATATTAGAATGTACTCAAGCATGGTTATTTACATAATTTTTCATGAAGGATTTAGGAAAAGCATCCTACTTATTAGGAATATGTATCTATAGAGATAAATCAAGAAAGATGTTGGGGCTAACCCAAGCCCTGTACATTAACAAAATACTAAAGAGGTTTAGCATAAAAGATCTAAGAAGGGATTTCTTGCCATGGGACATGGCATTTATATCTCTAAGTTTATGGCCCCCAAGACTGAATATGAGAGACAAAGGACGTCCCACATATTTTATACCTCTGCTACTAGGAGCATAATATTTGTAGTTCAATGTACAAGACCAAATTTGGCACACACTTTAAGTGTTACGAGTCATTTCTAATATGATCCCAGTGAATGTCACTAGATGGCCATTAAAACTCTCTTAAGCACTTGAGAAGGACTAAGAACTTGTTTCTGGTATAAAGTAATTGAGAATTGAAACTTGAGGGTTGTTTGGATTTCAATTTCCAATCCAACGTAGATGACCTAAAATTTACTTCTAGATTAACATTTTGCCTTAATAGTGGCGTGGTGAATTGGAAGAGTTCCAACAAGACACCACAACCAAGATAACCACTGAGGTGAAATAAATAGTATTTTTGGAAACCACAAAGAAAGTGTTTTGGATAAAAACTTCATCCAAGAGCTGGATACAGTGTATAGCATGCATGAACCATGGTTGTCTTTGCAAGACAATTTAGGACTTGAGCTAAGTTCTCATTAGTGATCTAAACATAGAAATATTCATTATCATTTGAAATATGATATCAATTAATAGAGGCAACAACTGAGTGGATAAAGTTTCCTCAAAAGAGAATATAGTAGAACCACTAACTAAACCCATATCACAAATAGTCTTTAAAGGACATCTTGAGGTTATATCTTTTAAGACTATAAAATTGGCTTTAGGGTGAGTGGAAGATTATTGAAATAGTGCCCCACAAGCCAATTGGATTGTCCTTGTAAGCCTTTTCATTGTAAGATAATCTAGATTGAATGATATTTATTATATGGCCATCTTCATCTTATGCTCTTTATTTGCTTCACTAGAATTTGGATGAAGTCCTTAGATCACATAAGAGTGGGGACTTGGTCACATACTAGGTAGTGATCATGGAATAAGTGTTGCACAGTCATGATCTTAAATCTTCCAAGTCATAGGATCTTACGAGACAGGGCATTTAAGATTTAGATACACTTATACTAATAATGCATAAATTCAAGAGTTGGATGTTGCTCTGTTCAATGAGTAATCCCATATGATATATGGATACATGTTAGTAAGTGCTTGGTAAAGAACAAGATACTAAATACCTACTTGAGATTCCATTAGATAGCCGAAGTGGCAAGTTTTCAAATTTATTCTAATGCATAAAATTATTCCGATGACCTAAGGATCCATGGTAACCTTATGTTTGGTCCTTATGCTTCCACTTTTCCTTGGTCACTTAGCGGACCACTTGGGTGGAAATTGGGCATGAGCTACTAGACATGGAGGTTTGTGAGATTCAATATGGAATCCGACTCCTCACCTTTGTGTAGGGCCAATGCATTCCCTATGTATTCTATAATGACCAACTCCAATAAATCTTTGTGCAAGGTGATATGATAATTTGGAAAGGAGTTTCCAAAGATGAAGTCACTAATAGAATCGAACAACGAGAATTGAAGCATAGTATCAAAGCTATTAAGGAGCCAACTAATATCTTGCCCTAGGCCTATTTCATAGAGATTGGAGACAGAAGGAACATTTTTGCATATGGTTCTCCAAGAGCATTCATTTGGACAATTAGTTGAGCTCCATAGGCTTGAGGTTGGACATCAACATGGATTTAGGTACTTTTCAATTAACGAGATTAATTAAATTAAGTCGCTTCGTTTAAAGGAGTTTAAACTAATGAAAATATTTAATATTCCATAAGTCACAAGTTGTTGTGAGCCTATATCTAATGAGTGGCAGTGCCTAATGGGTCATACACAAAAGCCAAATGCATAACCTATTAGACGAAGGAGAAATCCTTAGAGTTAGAAAATTCACCCCATGATCAAATTGAAGGGGAAGAAAATCGAAGTCATTATTAGCTTGATCAATTTAAGGGTTAACTTGGTTAAATTAATTAAGTGTTAATTAATTAATGCCTCATGACTATCAATTTGTCAAATTAATTTTGACTGGTTTAAAAAGTTAAGCAGTTTGACTTAATAGTTAAGTCAAAAGATTATTAATTAAATTAAAGGGTTTAATTTAATTAAATTAGAGATTTAATTTTGGAGAAAATTATTATATGAAGAGTTCATTTAATATAGAACTAAAATTCATTTGGATGACATTTCATAAGATGAAATGTAAATTCCAAATAACATTCAAATTCACACACAACTAATAATCGCATGCCACTTGGCATGCTTAGGTAACCCCCCCACCTTGACGAAGGTGTGATGCCACCATGGCTTCACACCATCCTTCTTCTATATATAGATATAGAAGGGGTAGCCACTAAAGATTAGTAATGTGGAATATTTCTCCCAACAACCGCAACAAATTGTTAGTAGAAATATCTAATAGTTAGATTTTCCAAAATTCTCCCCAACCTCCCTCACCTTCCACTTCAATTCTCTACAATTATATCTATCTATTTTTGTACAGAAAAGGTCTTTGCATGTGGACTATCTCGTTAGCAGAAAAATATTTAGGTTGCTATTTCACTTGGGGTAATAGTTTCTGGTAGCTACTTCCAGCAAGTTCTGGGGGATCTTTTTGTGTTCTAATCAAGCTAAAATTTTGACAGTAGAATCTTCAAGGTGTTGAAGGTTTCCACTAAAATTTTAACTCAAAGCAAGGAGTTTAGCTTGGGGAAATCTGGACAATTTTTCACTACGCCAGTGAGGAGACAGCTCTAAAAGTTGAAGGTGTTCTTCCTTATTCCTTGATTTTCAGCTTCATCAAGGTATTTCCCTTTATAAATCTGAATCCTATGCATGTTTAGATTCTTTTGGATTGTGTGGCCTAGTTTGTTTAGTTTTTATGGATTTATTTTGGATCCTAGCACTATACATACCTTCAGCATTTACTTATTTATGCTTTTCATATCCTATTAATATGTGAGATGCATGGTTAGGATATAGAAAACCTAAATAGAAAGATAAAAATGATGAGATCTTTTCAAACAAGAAAAACCCTCCACTTAGAATGTATAAGTACTTTCAAATATTAAGTCCAATTGGATATAAATTAAAAAGAGGTTTAATTAACCCATGCCTTCTATCAGTAGTTTATGGCACAACAACACTACTATCTTTATGTGATGGCACTCAAAGCAGGGTGCACACTTAGGTGGAAAGCTGTGATCATATACTTAGCATATGATGTATCTTTGATTTGAGGCTTCCCATATATTGGCACTTATAGCGAGGGATGACATAGAGCGGTCTCAAATCAAAGCTTGATTGGTTGGTCTAACTTACCACCTAGAATGTGGATGGCACACGGTTACATTGATCTACATAAAAAAAGTGAGGCAAAATATATCAAGAGTTGTATGAGATGCAATTAGTAAAAGTTTCTTACCCTTCGACTATTTGTGGATGTCACTTATAGTAAGTGTCCACTTACATGTTCTTAGGGTCTTGATTCTCACTAGAAAATGAGATTTTTTGAATTCTTCTTAAATGTGAAGGATTTAATAAAATAGTAGGAGAAAAACATGCTAGAAAGACTACAAACATGCTTTTAATATTAATATTCAATCACATGCTTATATTCCTTTTTTTGGCCTTTGATGATTTGTGAAATCTCAAGAATGGCTAAAATTCCACTCAATGCTATTTTGGAAATCAATAAACCAACCAGGCTGAACCTCCATATTTGACTAAACCTAAAAATCATTCTAAATCTGAGAAAAAGATAAGTGATTTATATCATGGTGCTCCTGAAGGCAAGAATAGCACTAAGATCTAATAGTTAAAACTTCAAAAGTTAAAATTAACTAGGCTACTCAAGCAACCAAGGATCTAAGCATACTATGGATCTAGATTTGAAAGAAGGAATACCTTTTATAGCTCAAAAACAAGGAGAAAAGTGTGAACACTTCACAATTCCAGAAACTGCTGGGAACCAACGTAGTGGAGGGTGAATAACTTTTTCCTCAGTTAGGATTCTCCAAAAATCACAAAAATAAATTTGGAACACCTCCAAGTAATGAGGAAAATACCATAAAAAATATGGAGTAAAACAACTTATGGATCTCACGAAAAAAATTGCCAAATTGGTGCTCCATATAAATCGATCTCCAAAACTAACAAATCAAATGCTTTACCTCTATTGTTATGATCCACACACCAATTGAATCTTCCAATTTCTCCTCACTATAAAAGAGGAGAAAGATGATGGAGGAGGTCAATTTTCAGGTTGGAAAGAAGAACAAATGCAAAGCTTCAACACATGATGCAATGTATGAGGGGAGAGAGAGAGAGATTTTGGAGGGAAAATGCAAAGAATCTTATTCTTCACACCATGTTATATGGTCAATCCACAGACTCTCTATATCTATATATAGAGGGTAGAAGGTGTGATGCTAGTTAGCATCACACTTTCCTCAAGGTGGGTGGCCAACTTCGATATGCAAGGGTGGCAAATTCATATTCAAGTCCAACTTGAATTTCATGTGCATTTTAATTTCATTTGGAATCTAATTCCAAATTAATTAAGATGGTAATTCAAATGAACATTTCATTTAAATTTCCCTCCAAAAAATATTCTTCCCATTAATTAAATTAAACACTTTAATTTAATTAATTAACCTTTAATTTAATTCTTAAACCAAACAAGCTTAACTCTTACGCTTGATCAATTGATAGTCACCTTGGCACCAATTAATTAATTCCTTAATTAATGGTCTAATTGAACTCCTTAAATTTATTGATGAATTTAAGTAAGCCAAGATTGATCATCAAATTGAGCACCTTGGAAATTGGTCGCCAAGGAGGTATTTTCTAACATTTACAAAATTGCTCCATCAAGTTTGGAAGTTAATTGGATTTTGTGTATGACCCAATAGGCTCTACTATTCATTGGATGTAGGCGAGCAACTCCTTTTGGCTTTTCAATATCTTATATTCACTTTAGTTTTAAACACCTTTTAAACTAATTAACTCAATTCGATTAATCTCATTAATTGAAGAGTACCCAATATCAATGATCAATGTCCAACCTCAAGCCCGTGGAACCCAACCAATTGGCTGAAATGAATATTTTGGAGAACCATTGTAGCTTTACGCATACCATGTAAATAAGGTCCGTCCATCTTTTATCTCCCAAAAGAGGTGGGCAAGATATTTGCATGGTAAGCATAAGGCTATAATGGTTCTCCAAAAGCATTCATTTCAGCCAACTAGTTAGGCTCTATGGGCTTGAGGTTGGACATCAACCATGAAGATTGGGTGATCTTCAATTAATGGAGATTAATTGAATTAAGTTGATTAGTTTAAAGAAGTTTAACCTAATGTGAATAGTTGATATCCTAAAGTCACAAAGAGTTGTGAGCCCATGTCTAATGAATGTTAGAACCTAATAGGTCACACACTAAAGCCAATTGCAAATCCTACTTGACAAAGGGAAATTTTCTAAGAGTTAGAGAAATTCCTTCATGACCGATTTTGGAGGTAGATGATTGTAGTCATTTTAGCTCAATCAATTTAATGGTTAAATTAATCTAACTAATTTAAAGAGTTAAATCAAGGTCAATTAATTAAGGATTTAATTATTTAGCATCACATGACTATCAATCGGTCAAGTTAACTAAAGGAATTAAGTTAACAATGACTTGCTTAAAGAGTTAGCAAATTGACTTAAGCGTTAAGTTAAAGGTTAATTAATTAAATTAATGTGTTTAATTTAATTAAAATGAAGAGTTAAATTTGGAGGGAAAATTCAAATGAAAAGTTCATTTTTTGTGGCATTAGAATTTATTTGGATGATATTTCATGAGATGAAATGAAGTTTTCAAATGAAATTTAAATGCACACAAAATTCAAATTCACATGCCAACTTGCAAGGGCTAGTTCATGCCACCATTTAGAAAGGTGTGATGTCTTCTTGGAATCACACCATCTTCCCTCTCTATATAGATATATAGTATGTGTATGGCCAACCATAACATAACAAGTGAATTGCAAGCTAAGAATTAGATTCTCTCCTTTTCCCTTCAATTTCCCAAATGTTGTCTCATGTGCTAAAACTTCACTTTTCTGCATCTCCTACCTCTAAATCATGGCTTCATCCTTTCATTTCTCCTCTTTGTGTCCCAGCTAACATTGAGGATAATTGGATTGTGCATTGGTGTGTGGATCTTATCATTAAAGGCACGACAATTAGATTGCTAGCCTTTGGAGATCTTCTATTCTAACAATCACTTGGAGGCTTCTCTGGAGAGCCTTTTTGTTTTTTGTTCCGGCAAAATTTTATGTTGTAGATTTATCAAGGTGTTAGCGAGTTTCAGTAAAATTTCAATTGGAAATTTGGTATGAGGATTACCTTTATTTGCTCAAAATCTAAAGAAACTAGGAAAAATTATTTGGTTGTTCAAAAGTTGCTTAGAAATCGTCATGTTACTGGGGAGATAGTTTTAAGAAGATGAAAGCTTTTCCTAGTTTCCTTAGATTTTGAGCAAATAAAGGTAATCCTCATACCATATTTGAATCTATGGCATGTCCATATCCTTGCTCTCATATATAGCTTAGTTATTTTGGCATTTTTACGCTTTGATAATTAGATCCTAGTGCTACATATGACTTCAATTATGACATGCAAGACTTGGACATATCTCTAAAATTATGATGAACAAGTTAGAAGCTCTCAACGCACTAAATGTTTGTGGCATTGAGGACCTTCCTACCTGTAAATCTTGTTCGAAGGGAATAACGACCAAGGCACTTTTCGTGGGATAATCGGACTAAACCATAAGTCCTTTAGATTTGATTCATATGGATGTTAAGTGAAAGAGAAATGTTAGAGTGTATTAAAGCATAGTTATCTACTCAATTATCTATGAAGGATTTGGGAGAAGCATCCTATGTATTAGGAATATATATCTATAGAGATAGATCAGAGAAAATGCTAGAGTTTTTCCAAGACCAGTACATTGACAATATAATAAAGAGATTTAGTATAGAAGAATCCAAGAGAGGATTCCTCTCTATAGGACATGGCATTCATCTCTTCAAGTTTTTGGCCCCTAAGACTGATGACAAAAGAGAAAAAATATCCCAAATACCTTATGTGTCTGCAATAGGTAGTATAATATACGTTTTTCAATATACAAAACTGGATATGGCACACACCCTTGGTGTTACGAGCTGTTTCCAATCCAACCCTGATGAATATCATTAGATGGCTATTAAAATAATCTTTAACTACTTGAGAAGGACTTAGGGCTTATTTTTGGTATACAACAATGGAGAATTGAAACCCAAGGAGTTTTTAGATTATAGTTTTTAATCTAATGTAGATGACCTAAAATCCACTTATGGATTTACATTTTGCCTCAATAGCAGTGTGGTGAGTTAGAAGAGTTCCAAACATAGCACCACATCTAATATTACCACTAAGGTAAAATGCATTGTGGTTTTGGAAATCGCCAAAAAAGGTGTTTGGATAGAAACGTCGTCCAAAAGTTAGATGTAGTGCCTAGCATGCGTAAGCCTATGGTTTTCTTTGGAAGGCAACTTAGGACTTGAAGTAAGATGTCATTAGTGATCCAAACACAGCAAATACATTATTATTTGATATACAACAATAATTAATAGAAGCAACAACTAAGTGGAAACAATTACCTTAGAAGAGAATTTACCAAAACCTTTATATTAACCCCAAAATGAAAATGGTCTTTGAAGGAAATCTTGACAACATAGGTCTTAAGACTATGGGAAATTAGCTTTAAGGCAAGTGGAACATTATTGGAATAGTATCGCGCAAGCAAATTATACTGGCATGTAAACTATTTCATTTCTGATACAATCTTGAATGAATGATAATATTTAAATGGCAATCTTCATCTTATGCTTACTTTCACTGGCATTTGGTTGAAGCCCTTAGATCATACAAAACTATAAGACTTGGTCAGTACACTCGGTGATGATCATGGAATAAATGGTTCTACATAAGCATTTATTTCAGCTAATTAGTTGGGCTCCATAGGCTTGAGGTTGGACCTCGACTATGGAGATTGGGAACTTTTTAATTAATGAAGATTAATTGAATTGAGTTAATTAGTTTAAAAAAGTTTAAACTAAAGTGAATATTTGATATTCTATAAATCACATAGAGTTATGAGCCCATATCCAATGAATGGTAGAACTTAATGGGTCACACACAAAAGCTAATTGAATATCCTACTAGATGAAGGAAAATTTTCTAAGAGTTAGAGGTAATCCCTCATGATCGAATTTTGGAGGTATACGGTTGATGCAATTTGTGCTCATTTTTGCTTGGATAATTTAATTTTTAAATTGATTTGATTAAATTAAGGAGTCAAATTAGACCAATCAATTAAAGATTTAATTATTTGGTGCTATATGGCTATCAATTGGTCAAGTTAACTTAAGGAGTAAAGTTAACAATTATTTGCTTAAGGAGTTAAGCTAATTGACTTAAGAGTTAAGTTAAGGTTAACTAATTAAATTAAAGTATTTAATTTAATTAAAATAATTAATTAATTTTGGAGTAAAAATTCAAATTAAGAGTTCATTTGGTGTGGCATTAGAATTTATTTCGATGACATTTTATGATATGAAATTAAGATTCCAAATGAAATTTAATTGCACACAAAATTCGAATTCGCATGCCAACTTACATGAGCTAGTTGGAAGGTGTGATGCCACCTTAGCATCACACCATTCTCACTCTATATATAGATATATAGAAAGACGGCCACAAGGGGTGAAATATTAGAATAGTGTCTGGCAAGTCAATTAGATTAGCATTGTAAACTATTTCACTTATGATACACTTTTGATTGAATGATATTTTTAAATAGCCATCTTTATCTTACGCTTATATTCATTTCACTAGCATTTGATTGAAGCCCTTAGATCACACTAAACTATGGGACTTGGTCATGCATTGGGTGGTGATCGTGAATAAGTCTTACACAGTCATGATCTTAAAAACTTCCAAGTCATAGGATCTTACAAGATAAAGTATCTACAATCTCATAAGATCTGGATAGATTTACACTAACAATGCATATATCCAAAGAGTTGGATATTACTTCTTTTCATGAGCAATGTCAAATGAGATATTGGTGCATATTACTGGGTGCTTGTTTGGGAACAAGGTACTGAAGGCCTGCCCAGAGAATCTACAAGATAGCTAAGGTGGCAAGTTTATAGTGTCAAGTTCTCCAGCTTATGCTAGTGCATATAATTAGTCCTTTAGCCTTATGTTTAGGTCTCATGCTTTTATTCTTCCCTGGCTATGTAGTGGGTTGTTTGAGTGGGGATTGGGCATGAGCTACATAAGCAAGGAGGTTTGTGAGATCCAAGATAGGATCCTACTCCTCGTCATTGTGAAGGCGAGTACATCTCCTATGTATTTTATAATGATCAATTTTTAGAAATCCTTGTGCAAGGTGGTATGACAATTTGAAAAAGGAGTTTTTCAAAATGAGGTCATAAAGTGGAATTGAACATTTGGATAGAGATATAGAATCAAAGCTACTAGGGAGTCGACAAATATTTTTCCCTAGGCCTCTTTTGGAATATATGAGATAGAAGGATCGTATTTGCATGATATATGTAGAGCTAGAATGGTTCTCCAAAAGCATTCATTTTGGTCAATTAGTCGGCTCCATGGGCTTGAGTTTGGATATCGATCATGGAGATTGGGTACTCTTCAATTAATGGAGATTAATTGAAGTGAGTCAATTAGTTTAAAGGAGTTTAAACCTAGATGAATATATGGTATTCCAAAGTTATAAGGAGTAGTGAGCCTATGTTCAATGAATGGTAGAACATGATGGGTCACACATAAAAGCTAATTACATATCTTAGATGACGTAAGGGAATTTTCAAAGAAGTTAGAAAAATTACTTCTTGTCAAATTTGGAGGTTGACCGTTTGACATAATTATTGTGGTTAACTTTTGGCTTGGTCAATTTAAGGATTTAAATTAATCTAATTAATTTAAAAAGTTAAATTAGACCAATTAATTAATGAGTTAATTATTTGGTGCCACATGACTATCAATTGACCAAGTTGGCTTAAAGAGTTAAGTCAATGAAATTCATTAAATTAAAGGAGTTTAATTTCATTCAAAAGGATAATTGATTTTGGAGGGAAAATATAAATGAAGGGTTCATTTGGTGTGGCATTAGAATTTATTTGGATGACACTTAGTGAGATGAAATGAAGATTCCATATGAAATTCAAATGTACACAAAATTCAAATTCATATGCCAACTTATAAGCTAGTTGGTGCCACCCCTTGAGGAAGGTGTGATGCCACCTTGACATCACACCATCCTCCATTTATATATAAATATAGAGAGAGGTGGCCAACAATCTAGTCTTCCATTGAAAGCAAGTAAGGCACTAGGATCTAGTTATCAAAACTTCAAAAGCATGAAATTAACTAGTGCTTACAAGCATACCAAGGATCAAATCATATTAGGGATTCAGATTTGGTGAGAGTATTACCTTGACAGGCAAAATCCAATGAGAGACTTGTGAACTCTTAACAATTCTAGAAATTATCTGCTACTAGAGCTACTGGAGAGTATGAAAATCGTCCAACCAAAACTCCTCCAAAAATTCTAAAACACTTATTGGAGCTTCTCAAAGCCTTGGAGAACTCATTGTAAAAAATTTGGATCAAATATCTTTATGGAAGTTCCTATAGACATTCACTAAATCGGACTCTGTGCAAGTAGATCTCCAAATTAGGCAAGCTCTCTTGTCTGCTTCTATTGTTATGATCCTCACACCAATAAAATCTTCTAAAATCTCCCATTTATAAGATGGAATAAAAAAAGAGATTTTCTATGGTGGAGGCCAATTTTAGGTAGGGAAGAAGAATAAGAGAGCAAAGCTGTCAACACATGAATGCAATACTTGCAAGAGGTTTTGTAGGTAATAGTGATAAAATCTAATTCTTCACAAATTGTGTGAGCTACTGAATTCCTTCACCTATATATCTATATATAGAGGGAGTATGGTGTGATGCCAACTAGGCATCACACCTTCCTCAAGGGAGGTGGCCAGCCACTTGTTTGCTAAGGTTGCAAGCTTCGATTTCAAATCACATTTGAATTTCATTTGCATTTTCTTTTAATTTGGAATCTAATTTCTAATTAATTAAAATACCAACTCAAATGAACTCTTCATTTGAATTTTCATTCCAAAGTTCATTCTTCCCTTTAACTAAATTAAACTATTTAATTTAATTAATTAACTTTTGACTTAACTCTTAAATTAAACTAGCTTAACTCTTAAACCCAATTTGCTAACTTAACTCTTTAACTTAACTTTACCAATTGATGGTTATGTTGGCACAAAATAATTAACCCCTTAATTATTGGTCTAATTTAAGTTCTTAAATTAATTGATTAATTTAACCCTTAAATTAATCAAGCCAAAATGACCTTGAAAATTGGCATGACGAAATCGGTCCACTAGGAATTAGTTTTCTAACACTTAGAAAATTTTCTCCATGAATTAGGAAGATAATTGGCTTTCGTGTGTGATCCAATAGGTTCTGCCTTTCATTAGACATGAACTCAATACTCCTTGTGACTTTTGAATATCTACTATTCATTTTAGATTAAAACTCCTTTTAAACTAATCAATTCAATTCAATTAATCTCATTAATTGAAGAGTACCTAATCTCCATAGTCAATGTCCAACCTCAAGCCAATGTCCATCCTTATCTCCCGAAAAAGGCCTAGGACAAGATATTTGTTGGCTCTCCAATAGCCTCGATACTATATCTCTGCTCTCAATGTTTGAAACCTTTGTATAATCTCATATTTGGAAAACTCCTTTTTCAAATTGTTACACTACCTTGCACAAGAATTTCTAGGAATTAATTATTATAGAATATATAAAAGATGCACTCGCTTTTCTGAATAGTGAAAAGTCGGACTTCTTCTTGGATCTTACAAACCTACATGCCAAGTAGCTCATACCTAATTTCAACTTGAAAGACCCACTAGGTGGTCAAGGAAGAGTGAAAGCATGAGTATTGGACACAAGGTTACAGTGGATCTTTAGGTTAGAGGACTAATAATATGCACTAACGTATGAGAATTAGGACTAGCCACATCAGCTATCTAGTGAATTTTTTAGTGGGTCTTTAGTGTCTTATTCTCTAACAAGCACCCAATACGTGTACTTGTATCTTATAAATTGCTTATGGAATGGAGCAATATCCAACTCTTGGATTTATGCATCATTAATGCAACCTTATTTGGATCGTAGATGCCCCATCTCTTACAATCCTATGACTTGGAAGATTTGAAATCACGATCATGTGAGACTTATTCCATGGTCACTGAACCAAGTCCCGCAGTCTTAGATGATTTAAGGGCTTCATCCAAACGTGAGTGAAGTGAAATAAAGCATGAGATGAAAATGGCCATATAAGAAATATCATTTAATCAAGATTATTTTTCAAGAAATTAACATTTGAAGGCCAATCCTATTAGCTTATAGAATACTATTCCAACATCCATTACATTCCATGTGAATTAGATCTAAGAATTAGACTCTCTCAAATTTCCCTCCTATTTTCAACTGTTGCCTCATGTGTTGAAGCTTCACTTTTTTTCTTCACCTTCCTCCAATTCTAGCCTCTATCTTTGCATATTCTCCTCTTTATCCCCAAATAATATTGAGGATAATTAGATATAACATTGGTATGTGGATCTTAACATTAGAGGCAAGGCAATTGGATTCCCAGTCTTTTGGAGATCTAGTTTCTGGCAGTAAATTAGAGGCAGTTCTAAGGCACCTTTTCAAGTTCTAATTGAGCTAAATTTTGGATTGTTGATCCATTAAGGATTTTTGGAGTTCCAGTGAAATTTTTAGCTCAAACAAAAATCATTTGGTCAGGGAAATCGAGTCACTACTCTATTGTGCCGCTAGAAGGCAGTTTCAAGGAGTTGAAGTACTTCTTCTAGCTTCCTTCATATTAGAGAAAAACAAGGTAATCCTCATACCAAATCTGAATCAATGGCATGTTTAGATCTATGTTAGCACATGCAGCCTAGTTAATTTTCATTTTTAATGCTTTGATTGTTGGATCCTATAGCTGCATTTGCCTTCATGAAAAGCAAGTAATTAGATCTAAGAGTTAGATTCTCTCATTTTCCCTCCAATTCCCAAATGATGCCTCATGTGTTGATGCTTCATTTTTCTTCATGTCCAACCTCCAAATCAAGCTTTGATCCATGATCTTCTCCTCATTATTCCCTAGGTAATATTTAGGAGAATTAGATAGTGCATTGGTGTTGGAAAAATGCCCAACAAGCCAATTAGATTGGCCGTGTAAAACTATTTTCTTGTAAAACAATCTTGACTGAATGATATTCTTTATATGGCTATCTTTATCTTATGCTCTATATTACTTCACTGGCATTTGGATGAAACCTTTTAGATCATACTAGACTATGGCACTTGGTAATACATTAGATGGTAATCATGGAATAAATCTTACACAGTCATAACCGTAAACCTTTCAAGTCATAGGATTTTATAAGACTAGGCATCTAACATCCAGATAAACTTGCACTAACAATGCATGAATTCAAGGGTTGGACATTGCTTCGTTCCATGAATGCAACACTTACAAGGGAATTTTAGAGGAAAATTGTAAAAAATCTAATTCTTCACACCAATTATACTATGACCGATCCTTTCTTTGTATATCTATATATAGATGCTGAAAATGTGTGATGCCAAGGTGGCATCATACAATGCATGAGGGGGGCGATTAATTGGGTTGTCAAGGTGGAAAATTAAATTCAAATCTCATTCGAATGTCATGTGCATTTAAATTATATTTGAAATCTAATTCCAAATTAATTAAGATGCTAATTCAAAATGAACTCTTCATTTGAATTTTCCTTACAAAATTCATTCTTTCCATTAATTAAATTAAACTATTTAATCTAAGTAATTATCCTTTGACTTAACTCTTTAGTCAAACTAGCTTAACTCTTTAAGCTTATTTTGTTAACTTAACCCTTTAAGTTAGCTTGACCAATTGAAGATCATGTTGGCACCAAATAATTAACTCCTTAATTACTAGTCTAATTTAACTCCTTAAATTAATTGATTAATTTAGCACTTAAATTAATCAAACCAAAAATGACCTTCAATCTCCTGCTAATTATGATGAGCGATTGGAAATGGCTTTGGTGAGTGGATCATTTCAATGGAGGTAAAATGATTAGTTTGCTAAGCCTTGGGAGATCTACCTACGAGAACAGTAACTTGGTGATTTTATTCCTACAAATCCAGAAGGCGTTTTGATCCAAAATTTTCATAGTAGATCCATCAAAAAGTTGAGGAGCTGCTGGAATATTTTTAGATTTGACTTGTGCAAAAGTTGCATTTGAAAGCAAAATAGGCACTAGGATCTATAATCAAAACTTTAAAACATGAAATAACTAGTGCCTACAAGCATTATATGGATCTAATCATGCCTTGAATTTAGATTTACGTAGAGGATTACCCTGATAAGAAAATCCGGAATCAAATAAGTGAACTCTTCAAAGGTTCCAAATTTTATCTACTTGTGGCACAGCGAAAGTATTGCAACGATCACCCTACCAAATCACCTCCAAAAATTACAAACAAATTACCTAAGATATCCAACACCTTGTAGAATCTTCAGTCAAAAATTCAAATAATTCTCCATTTGAATCATCTTGGAGAAATTCACAAAGTCGGACCTCGCATAGAGAGCTCTCCAAAAACAAAGAAAGCTACATGTCTTGCCTCTCTACTGTGATTGTCCACACACCAATAAAAATTTCTTAATTCTCTAATTCATAAGCTAGAATAAAACTAGAGGATTGGGGATGAATGATGCTGGAAATTGGTAGGAGGAGGAAAGAAAAGCTAAGCCTTCAACACATGAAATGCTATCTTGCACAAGGGGTTGATTTTTGAGGGAAAACTGAAAAATCTAATTCTTCACACCTTTTGCACAACACCTTCTCTCTATGGCTGAGTACCACACTATATCTATATATAGATGTGGATTTGTGTGATGCCAAGGTGGCATACATTCCATTAAAGAGGGGGCGGCCAAGATGCCAAGGTGGCAAGAGAATCCAAATTTCATTTGAATTTCATTTGCATCTTAATTACATTTGGAATCTCATTTCAAATTAATTAAGATGCCATCTCAACTATCATTTGAGTTTCCATCCAAAAATGCATTCCTCCTAATTAATCAAATTAAACTCTTTAATTTAATTAATTATGCTTTGTCTTAACTCTTTAAGTCAAACTATTTTAACTTTTTAAGCTTAATTGTTAACTTAACTCTTTAAGTTAACTTGACCAATTGATGGTCATGTTGACACCAAATAATTAACTCCTTAATTATTAGTCTAATTTAAGTCTTTAAATTAATTGATCAATTTAACACTTAAATCAATTAAGCTAAAAATTGACCTTCAAACTTGGCGCTAAATTCAGTCTATTAGGATAGAGAGATATCTTTTCTAACTCCTGTAGAAAATTCTCTCCATCAATTAGGAAGCTAATTGGATTTTGTGTGTGACCCAATAGGTTTTACCATTCATTGGACATTGACTCACAATGTTTTGTGACTTGTGAATATCTTATATTCATTCTAGTCTAAAAATCCTTTTGAATTAGTTGACTTAATTCAATTAATCTCATTAATTGAAGAGTACCCAATCTCCATGGTTGATGTCCAACCTCAAGCCCATGGAGCCCAACTAATTGGCCAAAATAAATATTTTGGATAATCGTCAGCGCTCTACATGTGCCATGCAAATATGAACCTTTTGTCTCCTATCTCCTGAAAGAGGCCTAGGGCAAGATATTTGTCGGCTCCCCATCAGTCACAATACTATGTCTCTATTCTCAACTTTTGAATCCATTTATGTGACCTCACCTTTGAAAAACTCCTTTTCCATTTGTCACACCACCTTGCACAAGGATTTCATGGAATCGATCATTTAGAACATATAGGAGATGTACTCACCCTTCATAATAGCAAGGAGTTGGATTCCATCTTAAATCTCACAAACCTTAATGCCAAGTAGCTCATACCTAATGTCAACCTGAAAGACTTGCTAAGTGGTTAAGGATGACTCAAAGTATGAGGACTAAACATAAAGTTACCATGGATCCTTAAGTGAAAGGACTAATAATATGTGCTAATGTAAGTAAGAGAATTAGCCACTGCCAACTTTTCATTTCAGGTATCTAGTGGATTCTCTAGTGGGTCTTCAGTACCTTATTATCTAACAAGCACCCATATGTTATACAGTTGCTCATGGAATGGAGCAATCTCCAATCCTCAGATTTATGCATCATTAGTGCAAGTCTATCCGGATCTTAGATGCCTCATCTTATAAGATCCTATAACTTGAAAATTTTAAGATCACAATCGTGTGAGACTTATTCCATGGTCACCAAACCAAGTCTTGCAATCTAAGGTGATCTAAAGGCTTCATATAGATGCAAGTGAAGTATAATAAAGCATAAGATGAAGTTAGCTATATGGAGAATATTATTCAATCAATATTGCTTTACAAAGTAATAGTTTGTACAAATCCAATCTTATTGGCTTGTAGGGTACTATTCCAACAATCTCCCGCTTGCCCTAAAGCCAATACCCCATGGCCTTAAGACCCACTTTCTCAAGATGTCCTTCAAGACCTTCTACAATAGAAGTTTAGTCAGTGGATCTGCTATGTTCTCTTCTGAGGCAACTCTCTACACTTGGATGTCGATTCTATCAATGATGTCCCTGGTTAAATGATATCGCCTCAATATATGCTTGGATCACTGATGAGATCTTGGCTCTTTAGCTTGTGCTACTGCCCTGTTGTTGTCACAAAAGACAACAACTAGCTCAGCAATGCTAGGCACTACATTCAACTCTTGAGTGAAGTTTTTCATCCAAACACCTCCTTTTGTAGCTTCTGAAGCCACAATATATTCTGCCTCTATGGTCAAGTCGGCCATGGTGTCTTGTTTGGAACTTTTCCAACTTACCGTGTTGCCATTGAGGCAAAATGTGAATCTAGAAGTAGATTTGAAGTCATCTACATCGGATTGGAAACTAGAATCTGAAAACCCTTCAAGTTTCAATTCTCCATTAATGTACTCCAAAAATAAGTCCTTAATTCTTCTCAAGCAATTAAAGATCATTTTTATGGCCATCCAG
>JACGDI010005529.1:203393-220908 GCA_014898725.1 Jacaranda copaia
AGTGCCATCTACGAGCAATCGAAGGGTAAGCAACTTTTGCTAATTGCATCTCATACAACTTTTAATATATTTAGCCTCACTTTTCATATAGACCCACATAAGCGTGCGCCATTAATACTACTAAGTTTTAAGTCAAACCCACCAATCAAACTTTGTCTCAAGATGACCTCACAACATCCCCCGTGATCGAGTGCCAATATGTGAGGGTTCCCAAGTCAAAGGTGCATCTGATGCTAAGTGGATGCTCACAACTTTTCTCTAAGTGTGACCCCCATGACGAGTACCATCACACAAAGTCGGTAGCATCATCGTGGCATACACCCATGGTGGAAAGCTTAGATTAATTAAAACTCTTTTAACTTGTATCCATTCTAACTTAATATTGAAAATACTTAGATGTTCAAAGTGGAGGTTTTTGCTTGCAAAGATCTCATCATTTTATCTTCTTATTTAGGTTCTCTATATCCTAATTACGCATCTCATACATTATTAGGATATGAGAAGGATAAATAAGTAAATAGCCTAGCATGCTCCTAGGGTGGGATGACCATGAGCCTAACCAAGCAATACACTTAGAGCCATAAGTGCATCACTTTGGTTGATTTAAGTAGATTGAATTAAACTAAACTATTACATAAGTGTATCTCATGCATCCATGGGACTTGAATTTGCCTCCATGCCTCCATTGGATTCCTTGCTCCATGCAACATTTACATGAAATGGAAATCCTCACCCCTAGAAGTTCTACTCTCATAACTTTTACAAGATAGAACAATGGGCATGCAAGCTCCATTTAATACAACCCAATTCAACAACTTTGAAACAAATAAAATCAATTTAAAAGGTTCATGATCATCCCCACACATTCATCATTTATTCAACAATTAAATGAAAAACAAATAAATCTAGAATTAATAATTAATTCTATCAATTAAATGCTCATCTCATAAACAAATAATTGAACCAAGCATAACACTTATGCCATTAATAGGAGATCAACTTTAACCAATTTGAAGTATTCAAATATGTCAAACATAATTTTGAGGCATAGCACAACACTTGTGCAACTAATGTGTGTAATGCAAAACCTTGTTTAGCATTAAAAGAGTTGAGAAAACAACTTAAATCTCACCAATAACACCCAAAAATGGACTACCTAGTAGCCCTTGGCATATGGCTATGCAGCCCGTGTGCACAGCACGCACTTGCTACCTGGCCAACGCCCAAAGAGAGCCGACAGCCCTTGCTTTTGGAGTTCAAGGCATGCCATGTTCATTCTCCACTCAACTTTTATGCACCAACAATTTTAGCACATGTTCTCAACATCATAACACACATTTCAAATCAATTTCCAGATTCAAATCACCTTTTAAAACAAAAAATAAAGGTGCTCAAACATGCTTTTAAAATTACAAAATGTAAGAATCAAATTCTTCAAGTAATCTCCAACATAATTCTAATCAAATTGGATCCAAAATAGACCAAAACTCTTTCAGTCATAAGCTAACATGCTATATCAACAGATAACATCAATTAACGCCAAAACTCTTTTCAATATTAATCACTATGATTAAAATATACTAATTACATGAATTAACACTTAAATTACATAATAGCATGCTTTTAATTCATCAATCAAAGAGCCACATACAAATCACCCAAATTCCCAAATCCATCAATTGAATCGAAAATATGGTGATATAGATCAATCCATCACATGAATCAATCAATCAAGCAAAATCCAAATCTAAGCATGAAAGCAAAATAGGCACTAGGATCTATAATCAAAACTTTAAAACATGAAATAACTAGTGCCTACAAGCATAACAAGGATGTAATATGCGTTCGATTTAGATTTAGATAGTAGATTACCATGATAAGCAAATCTAGAATGAAACAAATGAACTCTTCACTGGTTCTAGATTCTATTTGCTTGTGGCACAAAGAAACTATTGTGACGATCACCTTACCAAATTACCTCCAAAAATTCCAAAAACATTAATAATGATAGCCAAACCATTGAAGAATCTTAATTCAAAAATTCAAATAAATTGGCCACCTAGATCATCCTGTAGAAATTTGGAAAGTCGGACCTCACTTAGAGAGCTCTCTAGAAATAGACAAGCCACACGTCTTGCCTCTATTGTGATAGTCCACACACCAATAAAACTTCTTTCATTCTCTAATTCATAAGTTTGAATAGAACCAAAGAATTGGGGATGAAAAGGGCTGGAAATTGGTAGGAGGAGGAAAGAAAAGCTAAGCCTTCAACACATGAAATGCTAGCTTGCACAAAGAGTTGATTTTGAAGGAAAAAATGAAGGATCTAACTCTTCACACCTTTTGCACACCACCTTCTATCTATGGATGAGTACCATACTATATCTATAGATGTGGGTTTTGTGTATGACCCAATAGGTTATACCAATCATTGGACATGAGCTAACAACATTTTGTGACTTATGAATATCTTATATTCATTCTAGTTTAAAACTCTTTTTAAACTAGTCAACTTAAATTAATCTCATTAATTGAAGAGTATCCAATCTTCATGGTCGATGCCCAACCTTAAGCCCATACAGCCCAACTAATTGACCAAAATAAATATTCTGGAGAACCATTATCGCTCTATGCATGCCATGCAAATATGGTCCTTCTGTCTCGTATCTCTTGAAAGAGGCCTAGGGCAAGATATTTGTCGACTCCTCATTAGCCTCGATACTATATCTCTATTCTCAATATTTGAATCCATTTGTGTGACCTCACCTTTGGAAAACTCTATTTCCAAATTGTCACACCACTTTGTGCAAAGATTTTGTGGAATTGATTATTATAGAACACATAGGAGATGTACTCACCCATCACAATAGCAATAAGTTAGATTCCATCTTAGATCTCACAAACCTCCATGTAGCTCATACCTAATATCAACCTAAAAGACCCACTAAATGGTTAAGGATGATTTAAAGCATAAGGATCAGACGCAAAGTTACCATGATCCTCAGGTCAAAGGACTAATAATATGCACTAGCGTAAGCGGAAGAATTAGCCACTACCGACTTACCACTTTGGCTATCTAATAGATTCTCTAAAGGGTCTTCAATACCATATTCTCTAACAAGAACCTACTAACATGTACCCTATCTCATACAGTTGCTCATGGAACGAAGCAATCTCTAACCCTTGGATTTATGCATCGCTGGTGCAAGTTTATTTGGATCTTAGATACCCTATCGCATAAGATCCTATGATTTGGAAGTTTTAAGATCATGACAGTGTGAGACTTATTCCAAGGTCACCAAACCAAGTCCCACAATTTAAAGTAGTCTAAAAGCTTTATTATCTAAATGCAAATGAAGTCTTATAATGCATAAGATGAAGTTGGCCATATAGAGAATATCATTCAATTAAGATTGCTTTGCAAGGTAATAGTTTTTACAAGGCCAATCTCATTGGCTTATAGTCCACTATTCCAATAACGTTGATTCTACTGTACCATTGTTTAGCAATTTCTAGATTAAAGAAGAGTTCTTCATTTTTTTCCTTAAAATTATGCTAATTAATGTATTTCTCTATCAAAATTTTAATCATAAGCATGTTAATTTTAGCTTTTGAAGTTTTAATTGTTGAATCCTAGTGCTACTCCTACCTTCAAGTGGTATCAAAGCCTAATTCGTGCTATAATTTGGATTTTTGATTAATTGATTCATGTGATGGATTGATCAAAATCACCAAATACTCAATTCATATGATGGATTGGAGTATTTGAATGATGTTGTTTGTGGCTCCTTGATTGTTGAATTGAAAGCATGCTATTATGTGTTTTAAATGTTGATTTGTGTAATTAGTATATTTTAATTCATAACTTCTAATGTTGAATATTAATTTAGGATTAGTTGATGTTATATGTTGAATATAACATGTTGTTGAATGGCTAAAATAGTTTTGGTCATTTTTAGATCCAATTTTATTGGAGTTATGTTTGAGATTTGTGGAGAATATGATTCTTACTTGAACTTGTTTTTGAAAGCATGTTTGCAGGCTTGAAATTTTAGTTTTAAAAGGTGTTTTAATTCTAAAATCTCATCTATAACGTGTGAAATAATGTTTAGAAATTGTTCTAAATTTTTTGATGCACAAAAAGTTGAGGCAAAATAAAGGTGTTTCGGCCTAAACCTTGAAACATGGCCGACTACCTCACCTTGGCCAAGTGCTGGCTAGCAGTGGGCACGTGAGGTGCACTCATTCCACATGGTTGTGCACCTAGCCTAGGCAAGCAACTGCCACTTTCAATCAAGGCTAGAACAACCTCAATTTTTGACTCCTTTTTATGCACAAAAGTGTTGTGATTTATATATATAAGATGCACAAATGTTGTACAAGCTGTCAAAATTATGCTTGACATTTTTTATTGCTTTTAAAGACTTGTTAAAGTTAATCTCCTACTTGATGCATAATTGTTATGCTTGACCAATTATTTGTTTTTCAGATAAGCATTTAATTATTTGAATTGAATGACAATTCTTGATTTATTTATTGTTCCTTTAAGTGTTGAATGAATGATAAATGAATGGGAATGATCATGAACCTTTTACTATTGATTTTATTTATTTCAAGTTGTTGAAATGGGTTGTATTAAATTGGGCATGCATGTCTCTTGTTCTATCTTGTAATAGTTATGAGAGTAATTACTAGAAGTGAGGTTTTCTTTCTCTTGGAAAAGTTACAAGGAGCAAAGAAGGTTCATAGAGGCTTGAAGACCCATGAATGTATGGGGATTCATTCATATAATAGCATAGTTTAATCATCCCACTTAGAATCAACTGAGTGATGCACATATGGCTCTAAGTACAGCACTTGGTACACTCACGGTCATCCCATCCTGAGAGCATGCTAGATGCATTTACTTATTTATGCTTCCATATCCTATTAATGTATGAGATATATGCTTAAAATATAGAAAACATAAATAAGAAGGAAAAATTGATGAGATCTTTGCAAGCAAGAACCCTCCACTTAAAATATGTCTAAGTGCATTCAAAATATTAAGTTAAAGTGGATATAAATTGAAAGAATTTTAATTAATCCGTGCCTTCTACCAATAGTATATGCCACGACGATGCTATCGACTTTGTGTGATGGCACTCGGTCATAAGGGTCACACTTAGGAGAAAAGTTGTGAACATATACTTAGCATGAGATACACCTTTGAATTAAGAACCCTCACGCATGGGCACTCGGTCATAGGAGATGTCGTAAGGCCATCTTGAATCAAAGTTTGATTGGTAGGTTGGACTTAACACCTAGTAGTATAGATGACGCATGGTCACATGTGTCTATATGAAAAGTAAGATAAAATACATCAAGACTTGCATGAAATGCAATTAGCAAAAGTTGCATACCCTTTGATTGCTTGTGGATAAAATACATCATGGGGATCCATTTGCAAGTCCTTAGGATCCTAATTCTCATTAGAAAATGAAATTTCCTGAATTCTTCTTGAGAGTGAAGGATTTGATAAAATAGTGGGAGAATAACATGCTTGAAAAACCATGAACATGTTTTCTAATATCAATTCGATCATATACTTATACTCTTCTTTTGCCGTTTGTAAATTTTTTAATTCTTTAAAGGCTAGTAAAGCATTAGAATCTAATATCAAAACTTCAAAATATGAAAGTAACTAGTGCCTACAAGCTAAAAAAGGATCTAATCTTGTTTAGGATTCTGGTTTAGATAGTAGATTACCTTGATGAGCAAATGCAACGAGTAGAAAGTGAACACTTCATTGGTTCCAGAATCTACCTGCTAGTAGCACAACGAGAAGATTGTGATGATTACCCTACTAAATCACCTCCAAAAATTATGAAAACATATCTAAAGTTATCCAACACCATGGTGAACTTCCAATTAAAATTTCATACCAATTGGCCATCTAGATCTCCTTGGAGAAAATCGCCAAATCGAACCTTATGCAGGTGGATCTCCAAAAATAAGCAAGTCACACGCCTTGCCTCTATTCTAAAGATCTACACACCAATGAGATCTTCCTAAATCTCTAGTCTATGAACTGGAGTAAGACCAGATATTTGCTAATAGTGGAGGCTGAATTTTGGTAGGAAGAAAAAGAAGAAGCTTAGCTTTCAACACATGAAATGCTAGCTTGCAAGTGATTTTGGAGAGGAATGAAGAATCTAATTCTCCACACCAATAAACATGATCTGGGCGAGCCCACTCTGTATATCTATATATATGTGGAATAGTATGATGCCAAGGTGGCATCACATATTCCATGATGAGGTGAGCAATTTAGGGTACTTAGGTGGCATCATTTGAATTTCATTTGCATCTTAATGATATTTGGAATCTCATTTCAAATTAATTAAGATGCCATCTCAAACCTCATTTGAGTCTTCCCTCCAAAATTCATTCTTCTTAATTAATCAAATTAAACTATTAAATTTAATTAATTATCCTTTGACTTAACTCTTAAACTCAAACTACCTTAACTCCTTAAGTTAAATTTGTTAACTTAACTCTTTAAGTATTGATGGTCATGTTGGCACCAAACAATTGACTCCTTAATTAGTGGTCTAACTTAACTCTTAAATTAATTGATTAATTTAACACTTAAATCAATCAAGCCAAAATTGACCCTCAAACTTGGCACCAAAAATTTGGTCCACTAAGAGACATCATTTTCTAATACCTTAGAAAATTCTCTCCATTAATTAGGAAGATAATTGAATTTTGTGTGTGACCTAATAGGTTCTATCATTCATTGGACATGGGCTCACAACTCCTTGTGACTTTTGAATATCTTATATTCATTCTAGTTTAAAACTCCTTCTAAACTAGTTGACATAATTTAATCAATCTCATTAATTGAAGAGTCCTCAATCTCTATGGTTGATGTCCAACCACAAGCCTATGGAGACTAACTAATTGGCCAAAATGAATATTCTGGAGAACCATCATTGCTCTATGTGTGCCATGCAAATATTGTCCTTCCGTCTTCTATCTCCCAAGAAAGGCCTAGGGCAAGATATTTGTCGACTCCCTAATAGCCTCAATACTATGCCTCTATTCTTAATATTTGATCCATATTATGTGAACTAACCTTTGGAAAACTTCTTTTCCAAATTATCACACCACATTGCGCAAGAATTTTTAAGAATCAATCATCACAGGACACATAAGAGATGTACTTACCCTTCACAACCACGAAGAGTTAGATTCTATCTTAGATTTCACAAATCTCCATGCCAAGTAGCTTATACCTAATCTTAACCTGAAAGACCCGCTAGGTGACCAAGGAAGAGTCAAAGCATAAGGACTAGACATAAAGTTACCATGGATTCTCAAGTCAAAGGACTAATAATATGCACTAGCATAACTAGGAGAACTAGCCACTACCGACTTGCCACTACGTCTATCTAGTGGACTCTTCAATGGATCTTCAGTGCCTTGTTCTTTAACAAACACACACTAACATGTTCCCGCATCTCATACAATTGCTCATAGAATAGAGCAATCTCTAACCCTTGGATTTATGCATCTTTAGTACAAGTTTATCTAAATCTTAGATGCCCCATCTAATAAGATCCTATAACTTAGAAGATTTAAAACCATGATTGTGTGAGACTTATTCCATGGTCACCAAATCAAGTCCTGTAGTTTTAGGTGATCCAAGGGCTTCATCCAAATGCTAATGAAGTAAACTAAAGCATAAGATGAAGATGACCATATAAAAATATCATTAAATCATGATTGTTTTACTAGGAAGTAGTTTATACAAGGCCAATCTCATTGGCTTGTAGGGCACTACTCCAACAATCTTCAAAACAAAATAACTAAAATTCCACTTGCAAGCATTTTGGAAACTAATAAACTCACCTAGCCTAACATCCAAGATTGGTTGAAAAAGTATAAGATAATTCTTGAATCTAAAAAAAGAACCTATGTCCTTAATCATAGTCCACCAGAGACATTAGGTGATAACCGTTCTGACGAGGTTTGTGAAGTGTTCACTAAATTTGTAGATGATGGTCTATAAGTAAGATGTCTCATGATGGCATCCATGACTAATATGCTCCAAAAACCTCATGAGCATATGAAAACATGCAAATGAGACCTATAAGCACATACAAAGGTTGTACAGTGTGCAATCAAGACGCGAAAGGTTTGCTTTGTAAAAGAAACTCTTTAGATCAAGGACGGTTAAAGGTTCAAGTATCCATGATCAAACTTATTGAAAAGCTTGGACAACTTGAAGTGATCACAGACAATAACCTCTACGTCGAATTTTTCCTCCAGTCATTACCCCCATTTTTTGACCAATTCATTATGAACTTCAATATGTCCAAGCAAGAGGTTACAATTAACAAATTAGTGAACATGCTTGTGACCACTGAGACAATGATGAAAAAGGAAAAGCCTCTTCTACTTGCTTTTTCCTCCAAGTTAAAAGGCCTTGGGGCCTAAGAAAGTGAGGTAAAAGGCAGAAAAATTCTTCCTCCAAAGGGAAGCAACCCGAGAAAAGTTTTGAGAGAGGTAAGAAAAAAGCTAAAATCGAAGTAAGTTGTTTCCATTGCCATGAAAAGGGACATTGGAAAAGAAATTACAAAGCTTACCTTTCAACCCTTGAAAAAGGTATGTACTTCTTGAATTGCAGGGGATATGATCCTCCACCTAGAAAATGAAGCAAGAGTTGCCACCATGGTCCAAGGCGTTATCAAGTTAGACTTGGAGAATGCTTGCATTGTACTAAATCTAGTTTATTATGTACCTCACCTTGTTAAGAATATTATTTCAATTCTCATTCTTGATAACGAATGATTTGAGTTTTCTATATCAAATAGGAAGTTGAAGGTATTAAAGAATGGTTCTTTAATTGATCAAAGTACATTAGTTAACTTATTATACATTGATTCTCAACCTTCACTACGACAATGAAGAATTGAAACTCGAGGGGTTTTTGAATTCAAGTTTCCAATTCGATGTAGTTGATCTAAAATACACTTCTAGATCATATTTTACCTCAATGGCGACATGATGAATTGGAAGAGTTTCAAACAGGACACCATAGCCAACTCTACCACCGAGGCAAAATGCATTACGGCTTCAAAAGCTGCAAAGAAAGGTGTTTGGATGAGAAACTTCATTCAAGAGTGGAATGTCATGCCTAGCATTGCTAAGCCAATAGTTGTCTCCTGGGACAACAATAGAGTGGTAGTGCAAGCTAAAGAGCCAAAATCTCATTAGCTATCAAAACATATTTTGAGGCGATATCATTTGATCTAGGAGATCATTGATAGAGGTGACATTCGAGAAAAGAGAGTTTCCTCATAAGAGAATAAAGTAGATCTACTGACAAAACCTTAATGCAAAAGGTCTTCGATGACATCTTAAGAAAATAGACCTAAAGGCTATGGGACATTAGCTTTAGGGCAAGTGGGAGATCATTGGAATAGTACCCAGCATTCCAATTAGATTAGCCTTATAAAACTATTTCCTTGTAAAACAATCGTAATTGAATGATATTCTTTACATGGCCATCCTTATCTTATACTCTATACTACTTCATTAGCATTTGGATGTATCCCTTAGATCACACTAGACTATAGAACTTGGATACACATTAGATGGTAATCGTGGAATAAGTTTTACACGGTCGTGATCTTAAACCTTCTAAGTCATAACATCTTATAAGATAAGGCATTTAAGATCCAAATAGATTTCCACTAACAATGCATAAATCCAAGCGTTAGATGCTACTCCATTTCATGAGCAATCCCACATGAGATATGGACGCATGTTAATGGGTGCTTGTTAGAGAATAAAATACTAAAGACCCCCCAAAGAATCTATTAGATGGTAGTAAGTCGGTAGTTGCAAATTCGCCTACTTACACTAGTGCATATTATTAGTTCTTTAATCTGAGGATCCATGGCAGCCTTGTGTTTTGTCCTCATGCTTTGACTCTTTATTGGTCACTTAACATGTTGCTTGGGTAGAGATTAGGCATGAGCTACGAAGTATAGAGGTTTGTGAGATCCAAAATGGAATCTAACTCCTCATCTTTGTGAAAGGCGAGTCCATCTCCTATGTATTCTATAATGATCGATTCCAAGAAATTTTTATGCAATGTAGTATGGCAATTTGGAAAAAAAGTTTTCCAAAGATGAGGTCTCATAATAGAGTCAAAGATTGAGAATAGAGACATGGTATCAAAGCTATTAAGGAGCCGTCAAATATCTTTTCCTAGGCCTCTTTTAGGAGATAGGAAGCAAAAAAAAACTGTATTTGTATGGTACGTGTAGACCTATAATGGTTCTCTAAAAGCATTCATTTCAGTCAATTAGTTGGGCTCCATGGATTTGATATTGGATATCAACCATGGAGATTGAGTACTCTTCAATTAATGGAGATTAATTAAATTGAGTTGATTTAGTTTAAAATAAGTTTTAAACTAAAACAGATATATGATATTCAAAAGTCACAAGGAGTTCTAAGCCCATGTCCAATGAGTGGTAGAACCTATCGTGTCACACACAAAGCTAATAGCATTTCCTAAATCTTGGAGAAACTTTCTAAGTGTTAGAAAATTCACTCAAAAGTGACTGATTTTGGGGGTGACTAAAAAGTTAAGGTGTCACTTGGCTTGATTAATTTAAGTGTTAAATTGATGAACTAATTTAAGATTTAAATTAGACCAATATTTAAAGAGTTAATTATTTGGTGCCATGTGACCATCAATTGATCAAGTTAATTTAAAGAGTAAATTAACAAAATTATGCTTGAGGATTTAAGCTTGTTCGCTAAGTGTTAAGTCAAAGGTTAATTAATGAAATTAAAGTATTTAATTTAATTAATGAGAAGAATATTTTTTTGGAGGAAATTTTGAATGAAAGTTTCATTTGGTGTAACATTTTAATTAGCTTGGAATTAGATTTCAAATGAAATTAAAATGCTCAAAATTTCAAATTAGTTTTGAATTTGCTAATCTACATACATTGCAAGCAAGTTAGGGGTCCCCCACCTTGAGGAAAGTGTGATGCCAATATGGCATCATACTATCATTCCTCTATATCTATATATAGATATAGAGGTGAGAACGGGCTACCACTTGCAACACAAGTGAAGAATTAGATTCTCACTATTTTCTCCCCATTCTTCAAGGTATTCATTCATGTATTAAAGTTCACCTTTCTCTTCTTACCTAACCCCTAAATTGGTCATCTCCCTCTCATCTCTCCTCTCAATCTCCAACTAATTGTGAGAAGTGATTGAAAATTGCTTTAATGTGAGGATCATTTCGGTGGAGGCAAAACGAATGATTTGCTAAGCCTTTGGAGATCCACCTATGAGACCAGTAACTTGGCAATTTTATTCCAGTAGATACATAAGGAGTTTTGATCTGAAATTTTCACAGTAGATCCATCAATGAGTTAAGGACCTGTTAGAATTTTTTTAGAATTTTTGGACAAGTGTGATGACTCATGCAAAAGTTGCATTGATTCTGCTATGCCGCTGCTTGGTAGTTTCTAGATTGAAGTAGAATTTTTCATTTTCTCCTTGGAATTAAGCTAATCAAGGTAATCCTCTACCTAAATCTGAATCATGAACATGTTTAGATCCTTGTTAGCTTGAGTAGCCTAGTTAATTTTAGCTTTTGAATTTTAAATTTTGGATCCTAGTGCTACTCTTACCTTCAATTGGTTTGTGGATCTTATCATTAGAGGTGAGACAATTAGATCGCTTGCCTTTTGAAGACCTAGATTCTGGCAATGAAGTGGAAGTAGTTTTGGAAGCACTTTCCAGTTTCTGATCGAGCTAAAATTTTAACTGTAGATCTATAAAGTTGTTGGTAAGTTCCAGAAAAATTTTTAGCCAAAGGAAAAATCATTTGTTTGGGCAAAAGTTGCTTTGAAGCCACTGTGCTGCTGGGGAAACAGTTTCAAGAAGTTGAAAGATTCTTCATAGTTTTCTTATATTTGAGCTAATCAAGGTATTCCTCATACCAAATCTAAATCTAAGGCATGTGTTTTGATCCTTGGTTTCATGTTTAGCCTAGTTATTTTAGCATTTTTTATGCTTTAATAGTTGGATCCTAGCATTACATGTGACTTCAAGTGGTATTGAAGCCTACTATGAATTAGTTTTTGATTGATTGATTCATGTGATGGATTAATCAAGATCTCCAAATACTTGATCCAACTTATGTTTGGTGATATTGTATGTGGCTCCTTTGCTTGACAAATTGAAAGCATGCTAATATGTGTTTTGAGTGTTAATTCATATTATTAGTATGTTTTAATTCATAGTTGCTGATGTTGAATGTTGATTTAGCTTTAGTTGTTGTTATATGTTGATATAGCATGTTAACTTTGGCCTTAAGGTGTTTTGGTCATTTTTGGATCTAATTGGATTGGATTTAATTGGAGATTTTTAAAGAATGTGATTCTGAAGCATGATTGAGATCTTGAAATTCCATTTTTAAAAGGGGTTTTGAATCTAAAATTTCATCTATAATATGTGATTTGATGTTTAGGAAATGTCCTAAAATTATTAGTGCACAAAAGTTGTGCCAAAAATGGCTTGACTCAATTCCAACCCCAAAATGGGGTGCTACCGCACCATGGCAGCACACAAGTAGGGTAAAGGGTGCACCTACCACCCAGCCACGCACATAACTCAGGCAATAGCAACTAGTTTAGTTTAGATGAGTTTTGAGCCTATTTTTTTGTTCCTTAAGTGACCAAAAATGATTCAAATCACACTAGATAAGTGCACAAGTGCCATGCAAGTTCTCAAAATTATGCTTGATAGTGTTGATCGCTTTTAAAATCTTGTTAAAGTTAATCTTCTATTAGTGCAAAAATGAGATACATAATGATTATGCTTATTTTTGCTTGGCCAATTAATTGTTTATGTGATAAGCATTTAATTGTTGGAATTGAATGTCAATTCTAAATTAATTTATTGTCCATTTAAGTATTGAATGAATGAATGAATGGAGATGATCATGAGCTCTTAATATTTATTTTATTTGTTCCAAGTTGTTGAAATGGGTTGTATTAAATGGGGCTTGCATGCCTCTTTGTTCTATGTTATAAAAGTTATGAGAGGATTTCTTCCTTTTGTAAAAGTTGCAAGGTGCAAAAAAGACTAATAGAGGCTTGAAGACTCATGAATATATGGGGATAATCAACCCATTCAAAATTAATTAGGCGATGTACCTATGGCTCTAAGTGCACCATTTAGAGCCAATTCTAAATTATTGGCTTAGAACCATTGTCTATGCCAATCTAAGGCACAATATGAGGAGGCATAGCATAATGCTCCAAAGCATCTTCAAAGGTAGCTTGAGTGCAACCCACAATACCAATGAACAGCACGTCTCTCACGAGAATCTCCATTTGCTCTCCTAGAATGAATCCTAGCCATGCCAACCTCTTTCGTACTAAAAATAGGTAAATTGAATTAAAACCATTACAAATAATCATCTAAAATAAAGCCAATGCTAAGGACAAAGCAATAATGCAATAATAAGCATTCAAGCATGCAATTGAACCATAACATTAACTAAGTATCTACCGAAAACATATAAGTGATGTCGAAAAGAAAAATAGATAGTCTTGCTTTCTCAAACAACTGCTTGAGTTTGCAGTGAATGTCCTCACCATAAATAAGGAATAAAACTATTCAAAGAGATGGGAAGACCTAAGTACCTAAAGTGGTGCTAAATCCTATGAAGTATACAAAAGTGTTTTAGAGCAAACTAACTCAAGCATATGCTATAACTCTAAATTACATTTGACAATAAAGGATTAAGGGTACAAGAAATGCTACTAAAATAGCCACTAAAAATGGTGAAGTATCTTGGAGATGGCAATACAATGCCCATTTAAAGAAGACAGAACAAAGTCAAACTCATTAAATATGTAGACCATATGTTGTAGAAATTCTAAATCCCAAAAGTAAAGCAAACTAGATAGTTCATCAACACTAGCAAAACTATTATCAATATTATGAGCATCCTTGGACATTCCCTTAGAAAATCTTTGTCTGTATACTCAAACTCATAATTAGACTCGAATGAAAAAGATGACGTAAAAAGCTATGGTTAACTAATGCATTCTTTATACTTAACCTTATGATCTAAAACAAACCTACATGATACGCCCAAAAATAGGTCTCACAAACTCAAAAAACTATGGTGGCACCCTGAGTGGGACTGCCCTTGTGAATTTGGATAACCGTAATGACTTCAATCTAAAATGACTACTTGTACTAGCGACACCAACCTCGCAAGTGCATTTAGGCCTCGCTAGTGCCTAGTGCGACAATGCCTGGCGAACCGCCATGGGGCCGTTAGCAATTCCATGCTAACAATGATCCTACCGTCAACCTCTACTAGACCTACAAACTCCACCTTTGACTTTAATTTGGACTTGGCCCCACTACCCAACATCCTACTTTGAAGACTAGGCATACCACACTCCCAAATTAAAGTTCCAAAAGATATGCACAAGGAAATAAAGTGACAAAGAAAAAGGTATAGAAGTTATCTTGAGAACTTATATCTTACATCCTCGACAAGGTTTATTTCTTGAAAACTCAAATATGCAAAATTTGTTTAAGTTCTTTAGAGGATGCAAAGTGTTAGACAAGATGTCTCTTAGAAACATCTAGTTAATGAGACCTAAAAAACTTCAACTTAATCAATTATCGAATTATTCAAATTTCCAACAGAAAAATTTAAAGAATTTACCAAGATTTAATAAAATAGTATGCCTAATAATATGAAAAGAATAAGATCCTAAAGTAAAAAAGTAGAAAAACAAATAAAAGGGCCCAATTAAATAAAAAAATAATTAAGTAAAGAGCCAGTGAGCATAATAAATTAAGTCTATCAACATAGAAATCTAGACCCAAGTGAGTCGAAGCGCACCAAGCACTTAGTAACTAAAAATATCAACTTTCAAAGTCAAAACAAACAAAAAAAATTATTTTAAATAATTTTGAATTCTAACTTTATGCAATCACACTCTGGGAGCAAGAATTGTGTTGAAATTGATATTTTTCAAAAAACGACAATAGCTTCGTTTCCATGCAGCATTTGATGGTTCTTATTACCTAGCTAAGAGGGAATTTAAATTTCAGTTTTCTAATTTTTTTTAAAATAATGGTATTTCTTGTGTTAAATAAAATAAAGTTATCAATTAAATAGGAAAATGTATTTTAAGTTGTCACATCCCAACCCTTCTAAAGAATTTGGTTCCCAAAGTTATATCTAAGTTAACAAAACTCTTATGTGATATTTCACATATCCTCTTTGCTTTCCAAGTTTTCTCCTCTATATTATGGCTTTTTCGTACAATTTTTACTTCTTTGATGTCTTTGGTACACAATATTTGTAATTTCTAATCTAAGATTTTGATCGATCACTCTTCTTACGCCAAGTTTTCTTCATTCTTATGTTGAATAATATGTGAAGGATTTAGGTCATAATTCTTTAGTTGTGACACATGGAAAACATTATGCAGTTTCATAAAATTTGATGGTAAAAAACGTCAATTAGCTCCAACTTATCAAATTCTCTCTACTATTTCAAAAGCTCTTACATACCAAGGGCTCAACTTCTTTCTTTGCCAATCTTTACAAACACCTTTTGAGGTGACACCTTCAAAGATGCCACATATCTAACATTGAACTCCAAATATCCTTTTTCATTATCTCAATAGCTCTTTTATCGATTTTTTGTTTTTTTAGTCTTTGCTTGATCAAGTGAATTTTATCAATTACTTCTTGTGTTATTTTAAGTTGTATTTCTCTTCAGTGCCCAGGTACAGTTGATGCACAATACTTATCCTAATCCCAATGTAAGGGTGATCAACATTTCTTTCTATACAAGGCCTTATAGAAGCCTACCTGAATGATCGACTTGTAGCTATTATTGTTGGCAAACTAAATCAATAGAAAGTGTTTGATCTAACTTTCTCCAAAATCCAATACGTTATCTTGGATCATATTCTCTAGGACTTTAATTGTTTGATCAAACTAGTCATCCATCTGTAGGAGTGCAGTTGTACTAAATTATAGTCTTTTTCCAAATTCCCTTCCACTTGCTTTCAAATTATAGAGACAAACTTGGGGTCTCAATCAGATGCTATAATGACAACACATCATGTAGTCGAACAACATGATCCACATAGATTTGCACTAGCATGTCTACTGACTAGGTAATCTTAGCAAGCAAAAAATGTTGACTATTTTTGTCATCCTTACAATTACCACCCAAATGCTATTGTAACCTTCTCTTGTTGTTGCAAAACTAGTGACAAAATCTAGAGTGATTTCTAACCTAGTAAATCTTTGATGCTCTATTTTGATCTAATGGTATGTGAGATAGTTTTTGACATAGTCAACGATCTCCTATTTCAAGTTGATCCACCAATATAATAATGCTTCTTTAGATCTTGATACATCATGTTACCACTAGTGTGTATCATACACCATGAATTGTTAGCTTCATCCAAAATTTTGCACTTCAAATCCTCATCCTTTCATATAACAAGATTCCATCCTAATCCATCTCAAACATAGTGTTAAGGGTGCATGTCATATTCATCTTAATTTTTGTGTATTTTGTCCCTTACTTGTGCATACTTTATCCTTTGAAAAATGGTCTTTGTTGGGATGATAATAGCATACAATACCATTAGCTTTAGTGTCAATCCTAAAGTAATAAGATTACTTCAATCAAACAAGCTAAACAATGCCATGTTAAAGTTGAATTTGAATTCTAAAAAAGCTAAACTTCTTAAATGAGCTCTATTTGAGCTGAGCATTAGTTAATCCTGCAGGGTCATTATTAGATGCTTTGATTAAAATTTGAAATAAAAAAAAATGTTTGTCCGCTAATTTGGGCCTGGAGAGTGCAATCTACAGGGCCCAAACCAAAATCCACCTCCTAATTATTTTGAAATGGTTTTTCTTGTAATTAAATACCACCCCCTTTGGCATCTAAAAATAAAATAAAACAATACTGCCCCTTGAACTTTTTTTTCTTTTTCTATTTTAAGAATGGAAAATGGATAACTTATTTAAGAATTCAAAAATATATTACATAACATTAAACACCATACAAAAATACCACAATTTGAAACTTTTATAATATCAAATTTCTAAAAATTCGTAAGATAAATCAGTAAAAAATTTAGAAAGTTCAACTTTATATGTACCAAACTACGTAGAAAATATTTCGTTGCAATGTTTAACCTCTGCCTATCCACAAATTGTGTGATTATATGGTAATGTGAGAAATAAACACATCATTGACTGAATACAAATTACCAATCCCATTGATTATTAATTACCAAAAACACTCAATGGGTAAATGTAATGACGTCTATTTGACTTGATGCGTGTCTCCTCTAGTAATAATAGATAGTTGTAAAAAACTAAACGCTTAATTGATCTGTCCTACTGCTAACACATTTGGTTGTTA
>JACGDI010005529.1:220918-257083 GCA_014898725.1 Jacaranda copaia
CCCCAAGGTTTGGCTTATTTATCTAAAAGCCTAAAAGTTTGATGAAATTACCAATATCCACACCCCTGCCCCCAAAGTTTTGCTCTGTCTTATATTTTTGAAACTCCGTTAGCCTCGGTCTAAAAAAATGCTGATGTCATCAAAGAATTTACATGAAAATCTAGAAATGCCATTTGGTTACTGTGATGTATATTTTTGAGACAAAAAATATCCTTGGACGTATTTTTAATATTTTTAAGACTATATGGTTTTATTTGTTAATTTTTGTAAGTTGTTTCAATTGATAATTTGACGAAATTTCTAATAACTTTGATTTTTAATATTTTGATTTTACATTTTATAATATAATTTTTTAATCCCCTTAAGTTGCCCTATGCAACATTACTTTTATCCCCTTAAAAAAATAAAAAACTTGCATAAGTTGAATAGCCCAATCCTTTGATAAATAAAAATTAAGAAACATTGTAAATACCCCCTTTGAACTTTGAATAAAACTATGTAACATGTTAGAAAGAAATACTAAAATTTCTGCACCAATTATAAATACTACAAGAGTCGTATATTTCAATCCTTCAAATATTCAAAGTTTGACATATTCTTCATCCAAATATTTATAAAATATAGTTAGAAAATTATCCATCAAGACAACTAAAATAGCTATTCTAGGCAACCAATACAACTATAAAATAACAAACCCAAACATAAAGTTTTTCACAAATTCATATTGACAAATGCAATATATGCAATAACAAACCACATTAAGTGGCATCTCCAGACTATCCTCCACCTCCCATGTATACATATTCCTCAATAAATGCAAAGTTGGTTTTAGCCTTTTTTTTATTCTTCATTTCTCTTAAAATGTTAGCCAAAAGAAGTGTTAGCATGAAACTAGACAGATTTGCCACTTCTTTTCTGCAAAAGGAAAAGAAAACATTAATCAATAAGTTTTAAAAATTCAAATATGCCTTAGTATCATCAATTAGAGACTTCAAACCTTCTTCCTGTTCTCAAAGATGGACTGAGATGTCTATTTGCAAGTCTTTTTGTTATGCCCAAATGACTAGTAGGTATTACATCCAAGAGCACATGATCTCTTATTTTCTATGACATTTGATGCCTCACATGACTCTCTTTTTCTACTCTTATTGGGCCTACTTGGTAGCCCCTTCATATAAGGAAGAAGAACTTTTTGTGGCTGAGGATTCAAGTCTAAAGGCCAAAGGGTAATGTCCAAAATTGGATGTATCACCTCTGAGTAGACTTTCAAGTAAATAGTCCTATAGAATCTAATATTTGCATAAAGCTCTGCTAACTCTCTCCTATGGGATATGACTAATATAGCATACTTGCATAGAATGCCAAAAATATCCTATTCTCGACAATCACAGCTCTTATCATCCAGGTTGACAATGTAATCCATCCCTTATCAAGCACTGAGAACACATGCACTATCAATTGTCAACTGACATGATACGATTTCTTCCTTTAAACTACTGATTGTTGAGACCTCATTCCCATGACACAGTTAGTACACCTCTGTCCTCTCTTAAATCTCAATTTCAGCCTAGTTATTTTCTTTGTTCGAAGACCATCAAAGAGGGTTAAAATTAGTTTTAACCTCAGGTCACCTATCTAATGATTGAAAGATTCAAAAATATTATTTGTGACATGATTATGTTTCAATCTTGAATAAAAAGCATATCTTGCCCATAGTTGAACAAGAATTCCCATCAACCAATCATGTGCAGCTTGTCAATGCGTTTTGGACTTATACATTTCCAAATGAAACCTTCAGCATTGTAAAAACATGCAATCATCTAGAAATACATTTTTTAGAAACACACCTAAAAATTATTGTCTAAAATTAGTGTAAATATGCCTGCAACACGTCCTACTTATTACGTTGGGAGCAAGCTCAATGTTGACGTTTGCCTTCATAGTGGCATCAACATTAGGATTATCATCACTAATTTGATGACCAACATCAAAATAAGATGCATAGTTTGTAGTCTCATCAACTTGTGAAGCTGCACCATCAAGCTCCAACACATCTTGTAGAGCTTCTAAACTTCAGCAATAGGCTCCACAACAGGTTCTGGAGCTTCAGAATTCACATTAATAGGCTCCACCACAATTTGTGGAGCTTGTGAATACTTACTAATAGGCTTAACTGTTAGAATAGTACACCGCAAGCTAATTAGATTGAAATATAAACTATTTCACGAGCGATATAATTGTAATTGAAATGATATTTATCAAATGTTCATCTTCATCTTAGGCTTATATTTACTTCACTAGCATTTGGTTAAAGCCCTTAAATAACATAAGATTATAGGACTTGATTGCACACTAGTTGGTGCATCATGGAAAAAGTCTTACACTATCGTAATCTTAAATCTTTGAAGTCATAGAGTTTTATGAGACAAGGTATCTAAAATTTGGATAGACTTTACTAATGATGCATAAATTCAAGAGTTGGATATTACTCCATTCCATGACCAATACCATATGAGATATGGGTGCATGTTAGTGGATGCATATTAGAGAATAAGGTATTGAAGGCCCACTTAGAGAATTCATTAGATAGCTATAGTGGCAAGTTCTCCAACTTAATCTAGTGCACATAATTAGTCCTTTGACCTGACAATCTATGGTATCCTTGTATTTAGGTCCTCATGCTTTAACTCTTTCCTAGTCACCTAGGGAGCCATTTGGGTGGTGATCGAGCATGTGCTACATAGACATAAAGGTTTGTAAGATCCAAAATGGGATCTGACTCCT
Source organism: Jacaranda copaia (assembly GCA_014898725.1). Classification (NCBI taxonomy): domain Eukaryota; kingdom Viridiplantae; phylum Streptophyta; class Magnoliopsida; order Lamiales; family Bignoniaceae; genus Jacaranda; species Jacaranda copaia. The sequence goes on from JACGDI010005529.1 coordinate 223,703, forward strand.
TATCATTACGAAGGGCAAGTGCATTTCTTATATATTCAATAATGATCAATTCCAAAGATTTATTATGAAAGGTAGTATGACAATTTGAAAAAAGAATTTTCCATTGATAGGGTTATAACCAGAATCGAACATTGAAAATAGAAACATAGAATCAAGGTAATTAGAGAGCCAGCAAATATCTGGCACTAGGCTTCTTTTAGAAGATAGGAGATAAAAAAACCATATTTGCATGGTACACGTAGAGCCAAAACACGAATTCATTTTAGCTAATTAGTTGGGCGCCATATGCTTGAGGTTGGACATCGATTATGGAGATTGGATACTCTTCAATTAATGGAGATTAATTGAATTAAGTCAATTAGTTTAAAGGGGTTTATACTAAACCAAATATTTGATATTCCAAAGTCATTAAGAGTTGTAAGCCTATTCTATGAATGGTAAAATCTACTGAGTTATACACAAAAGCCAATGGCATTTCCTACTTGGTGAAGGAGAATTTTCTAAGAGTTAGAAAATTGCTCACTTGACCAATTTTGGAGGTTGGCGAAATTGCGAGTGTTTTTTTGGCTTAATTAATTGTTAAATTAATCGAATAATTTAAAGAGTTAAATTAGGCCAATTATTAAGGAGTTAATTATTTGGTGTCACATGACCATCAATTGGTCAAGTTAACCTAAAGAGTCAAGTTAACAATGACTATATTAAAGAGTTAAGATAATTAACTTAAGAGTTAAGTCAAAGGTTAATTGATTAAATTAAAGAGTATAATTTAATTAATGAGAAGAATCATTTTTGGAGGAAAAATTCAAATGAAGGGGTTCATTTGGTGTGGCGCTTTAATAATTTGAAATGAGATTCCAAAAGAAATTAAAATGCTCACAAAATTCAAATTCAAATTTGCCAACTAAGCAAACTAATTAGTGCCACCCTTTGAGAAAGGTGTGATGCCACCTTGGCATCACAACATTCTCTCTCTATATAGAGATATAGAATGAAAGAGGGTTGGTTATATGCTCAATTATGTGAAGAATTAGATTTTCTCACATTTCCCTCCAACTTTCAAGTGTTGCCGCATATGTTGAAGCTTCACTTCTTCTTCTTCTTCTTCTCCTACCTCCAAAATCAGGCCTTTATCTCTACAATTCTCCAATGTATTCTCAACCTAACATTGAGGAGAAAAGGATTTAGAATTGGTGTGTGAATCATAACATTAAAGGCAAGATACTTAAATTGCCAACATTCGAGATCCATTGCCGAAGCAATCTATTTGGTGAATTTTTTTCTAGAGCTTCCCTTAGAACTTTTGAGCTAAATTTCTTACAATATTTCACTAAAAGTTGCTCACTCTCCATTGTGCTGCTGGGAGACAATTTAAGTTGTTGAATTCACGTTCCTCATTCCCTTAGATTTTGCAAATTAAGGTAATTCTCTATCCAAATCCGAGTTAATAGCATGTTTAGATCATTATGTTGTGAGGATATGATGAGGAGCATGAGTTGTGACCAATGCCAAAGGATAGTAGATCCACATTGTGCAAATTTATGGGATGCCGAAGAGAGTTTTTAGGTTATTACTTCTATAATCCCTTGGAAGAAAGGGTGTTTATTTTGAGGAACATCACCTTTTTGGAAAATAATTTTCTATTAGATAGAAATGGTGTTGTTGAACTTGATTAAGTGACAAATGATCATTAGATCCCACAAGCAGTGGAAATAAATGAGCAACAAGAGCCTCACGCAACACCTCTGAGAAGGTCAAACTGAATCAAGAAGCAATCAAAAGAATTAGATTCCATCATGAGATAGGCCAATTGAATAGTGATCCAAAGACCTATAAGGAAGCTATGTTGGACACAGAGTCAGGATATTATCTTGATGCCATGAAATTCGAAATAGATTCTATGTACTCCAACAAAGTATGAACCTTCATAGATCCACAGAAGGGAATAGTTTTCATTGGTTGTAAGGGGATCTATAAGTGAAAACTAGGAGTCGACGGAGAGATAATGACCTTTAAGGTATGACTAGTGGCATAAGGTTATACACTAAGACCTGGTATTAATTTAGAGAAAACCTTTTCACTGGTCGCAATGCCTAGGTCCATTCGAATTTTATTTACCATATCTACATATTATGACTATAAGATACGACAAATGCATGTGAAAATTGCTTTCCTCAATGAAAACATTGAAAAAAGAAAATTATATGGAGCAACCACAAAGTTTTACATCTAAAGGAAGTGATTAAAAGGTTTGCAAACTCCAAATATACATTTATGGACTCAAACAGACATCAGGGAAATGGTACATACGTTTTAATTAGAAAGTCAAATCATTTAGCATTGTAAAAAATGTGTATGAACCTTGCATGTACAAGAAGGCTAGTAGAAATAGTATATAGTTTATTATACTTTATGTTAATAACATTCTTCTCATTAAGAATAAGAGAGAAATGTTATAGTGCACTAAAGCATGGTTATCTACACAATTCTCTATGAAGAATTTGGAAGAAGTATCATACTTACTAAGAATACATATATATAGAGATAGATTAGGAAGGATACTGGAGCTTTCCCAAACACCGTACATTGACAAGATACTATAGAGGTTTAGCATGGAAGAATTCAAGAGAAGATTCCTCTTGACGGAACACAATATTCATCTCTCTAAGTCTATGGCCCCTGGGACTAATAGCGAGAGACATAGAATGTCCTACAATCTCATATGGAGCATATTATATGTCGTTTAATGTATAAGACCAGATTTGGCACACGCTTTAAGTGTTACATGTCATTTTTAATCCGACCCCAGTGAATGTCACTGGATGGCCGTTAAAACGATCCTTAAGTACTTGAGAAGGACAAAGGACTTATTTTTGGTATATAGTAATGGAGAATTAAAACTCATGGGGTTTTTGAGTTCCAATTTTCAATCCAACGTAGATGACCTAAAATCCACTTTTAGATTTACATTTTACCTTAATAATAATGTGGTGAGTTGGAAGAGTTCTAAACAAGACACCATGACCTAGATTGCCATTGAAGTGAAATAATTTGTGGTTTTAGAAACCGTAAAGAAAAGTGTTCAAATAAAAATTTCATCATAGAGTTAGATGTAGTCCTTAGCATGCATAAGCCTACAGTTATCTTTGCAAGACAATTTAAGACTTGAACCAAGATCTCATCAATGATGCAAACAAAGTAAAGGCATTATCATTTGGTATATGATATCAATTGATAGCAACGACAACTGAGTAGATAAAGTTGCCTCAGAAAACAATATGGCAAAACTACTATCTAAACCCCTAAATGCAAATAATCTTTGAAAGACATCTTGAGAAGATGGGCTTTAAGATTATAAGGAATTAGCTTTAGGGAAAATGGGAGATTGTTGGAATAATGCCTCAAAAATCAATTAGATTGGCATGTACACTATTTCATTGATGATATAATCTTGATTAAATGATATTCATTAAATGGTCATCTTCATCTTATGCTTATATTTACTTCACTATCATTTCATTGACACCCTTAGATCACATAAAACTATGGGAGTTGGTCACATACTAGGTAGTGCATCATGGAATAAGTGTTACACAGTCCTGATCTTAAATTTTCCAAGTCATACAGTTTTATGAAGTAGGGTATCTAAGATCTAGATGGACTTGCACTAATGATGCATAAATCTAAAAGTTGGATATTGCTCCATTCCATGAACAATGTCATATGAGATATGGGTGCATGTTAGAGAACAAAGTACTTAAGGTCCACCCATAGAATCCATTAGATAGCTGTAGTAGCAAGTTCTTTGGCTTATACTAGTGCATATAATTAGTTCTTTGACCTGAGGATTCATGGTATCCTTGTGTTTAGGTTCTTATGCTTTAACTATTCCCTAGTCATCAGGGGCCCATTCGAGTGGTAATCAAGCATGTGCTACTTAGACATGAAGGTTTATAAGATCCAAGATAGGATTCGACTCCTCATCATTGTGAAGGGCAAGTGCATTTTTATGTATTCTATAATGATCGATCCCAAGGAGTCCATGCGCAAGACAGTATGACAATTTGGAAAAAGAGTTTTCCAAATATGATAAACCAAAGTCGAACATTGGGAATAGAAATATAAAATCAAGGCTATTAAAGAGCCAGCAAATATCTTGCTCTAGACCTCTTTTGAGATATAGGAAATGGAATAACCGCATTTGCATGGTACGCATAAAGTTAGAATGGTTCTCCAAAAACATTCATTTCAACCAATTGGTTGAGCTCCATGGGCTTAAGGTTGGACATTAATCATGAAAATTGGGTACTCTTCAATTAATGGAGACTAATTAAATTGAGTCGATTAGTTGAAAAGAGTTTAAACAAAAATGCATATTTGATATTCAGAAGTCACAAAGAGTTATGAGCCCATGTCTAATGAATAATAGAACCTAATAAGTAACACACAAAAGCCAATTACCTTGCCTACTTGATGGAGAATTTTCTAAGAGTTAGAAAATTGCTCACTTATTCGATTTTGGAGGTTGGCAAAACTGAGGTCATTTTTTTAGCTTGATTAATTGTTAAATTAATCAAATAATTTAAAGAGTTAAGTTAGACAAATAATTAAGGAGTTAGTTAATTGATGCCACATAACCATCAATTGGTTGTGTTAACTTAAAGAGTTAAGTTAACAATGACTAGCTTAAAGAGTTAAGCTAATTAACTTAAGAGTTAAGTCAAAGGTCAATTAATTCAATTAAAGTATTTAATATAATTAATTAGAAGAACCAATTTTGGAGGAAAAATTCAAATGAAAGGTTCATTTTGTGTGGCATTTTAATTAATTTGAAATAAGATTCCAAATAAAATTAAAATGCTCACAAAATTCAAATTCAAATTTGCCAACTAAGCAAGCTAGTTGGCGCCACCCCTTAAGGAAAGTGTGAGTCCACCTTGGCATCACACCATCCTCACTCTATATATAGATATAGAGAGAAAGAGGGGTGGCTACATGCTCAGTTATGTGAAGAATTAGATTCTCCCACATTTTCTCTCCTATTTTCAAATATTGCCTCATATGTTGAAACTTCACTTCTTGTTCTTCTCCATCCTCCAAAATCAAGCCCTCACCTCTGCAATTCTCCTATTTATTCTCCAACTAATGTTGAGGAGAAAAGGATTTAGCATTGGTGTGTGGATCATAACATTTGAAGCAAGACAATCGAATTACTAGCCTTTGGAGATCCACTGTCAAGGCAGTTTGTTTGGCGATTTTTTTTCTAGAGCTTCCCTTTAGATTTTTGTGCTGAATCTTTTATAGTAGTTTCACCAAGGAGTAGAGAAAATGATATAGAATTTTTAGAATATTTGGAGGAGCTTGGATCCAGCAAAAGTTGCTCATTCTTCGCTGTGCCAATGGGAGACAAATTCAGGTTGTTGAGTTCATCTTCCTCACTTCCATGAATTTTTGCAAATTGAGGTAATTCTCTATCCAAATTTGAATCAATATCATGTTTAGATCCTTGATATCATGTGTAGCCTAGTTAATTTCCATTTTAAAGTTTAATTATTTGATCCTAATGCAACATGTGACTTCATTAACACCACATCTTGAACCCTTAACAGCATATTCCTTTTCAACTTCAGCAATCTTACCATCACCAACAAGATCTCCAAAACACTTTGTTGGAATAATGCCTTGCAAGCCAATGAGATTGGCCTTGTATAAACTATTTCCTAACAAAACAATCTTGATTGAATGATATTTTACATGACCATTTTCATCTTATGCTTTGTTATACATCACTAGCATTTGGATAAACCCCTTAGATCACCTAAGATTGCAGAACTTAGTTTGGTGACCATGAAATAGGTCTCACATGGTTGTGATCTTAAATCTTCAAAGTCATAGGATCTTATAACATAGAGCATCTAAGATCCGAACAGATTTGCACTAGCAATGCATAAATCCATAGGATGGAGATTGCTCCATTCTATGAGCAATTGTATGAGATACGGGTGCATGTTAGTGGGTGCTTGTTGAAGGCTAGTAAGGCACTAAGATCTAAAACATTAAAGTAACTAGTGCCTACAAGCTAATAAATGATCTAATCGTGCATATGATTCAAATTTAGCTATAGGAATACCTTGATGAGAAAATCCAAAAAGAATCAAGTGAACACTTCACTGATTACAGAATTTGTCTACCAATGGCACATCAATAAGATTGCAACAATCGCCCTCACGCATACGAATCTTCAGAAATTGAATAAGCCACATGCCTTACTTCTATTGAAAAAGTCCACACACCAACGAGATCTTCCTAGATCTCTAGTCTTTTAGTTGGAATAAGACTAGAGATCTAGTGATGATGGAGGCTAAATTTGGGGAAGGAAGATGAAAAAAGAAGCTTAGCCTTCAACACATGAAATGCTAGCTTGCAAATATTTTGGAGAGAAATGAAGAATCTAACTCTTCATACCATTTGTGATAAGCATGACCTCCTCTCTCTATATCTATATATAGAGGCTCAAAAAGTGTGATTCCAAGTTGGCATCACACAATGAATGAGGGGAGATGGCCAAGTGGGGTTGCTTAGGTAGCAAAATTTGAATCCAAATCTCATTTGAATTTCATTTACATCTTAATTACATTTGGAATCTCATTTCAACTTAATTAAGATGCCATCTCAAATCTGATTTGAGTCTTCTCGCCAAAATTCATTCTTTCTTAATTAATCAAATTAAACTCTTTAATTTAATTAATTATCCTTTGACTTAACTCTTTAAGTCAAATTAGCTTACCTCCTTAAGCTAAATTTGTTAACTTAACTCTTTAATCTAACTTGACTAATTGATGATCATGTTGACACCAAATAATTAAATCCTTAATTAGTAGTCTAATTTAACTCTTAAATTAGTTGATTAATTTAATACTTAAATCAATCAAGCCAAAACTAACCTTCAAAGTTGGCTCCAAAAATCAGTCCACTAGGAGACACCTTTTTCTAACACCTTAGAAAATTCTCTCTATTAATTAGAAAGCTAATTGAATTTTATCTGTGAGCCAATAGATTCTACCATTTATTGGATATGAGCTCACAACTCCTTGTGACTTTTGAATATTTTATATTCATTCTAGTTTAAAACGCCTTTTAAACTAGTCAACTCAATTTAATTAATCTCATTAATTGATGATTACCCAATCTCTATGGTCGATGTCCAACCTTAAGCCCATGGAACCTAACTAATTGACTAAAATAAATATTCTGGAAAACCATCATCACTCTATGTGTGTCATGCAAATATAGTCCTTCTGTCTTCTATCTCCTAAAAGAGACATAAGCTAAGATATTTGTTAGCTCTCTAATAGCCTCGATACTATGTCTCTATTCTCAATGTTCGATCCTTGTTGTGTGACCTTACCTTTGGAAAACTGCTTTTCCAAATTGTCACACCACTTTGCACAAGAATTTTTGAGAATCGATTATCATAGAACACATAAGAGATGTACTCGTCATTCACAACAACGAAGAGTTGGATTCCATCTTGAATCTCACAAACTTCCATGCCAAGTAGCTCATACCTAATCTTAACTCCAAAGACCTGCTAGGTGGTCTAGGATGAGTCAAAGTATGAGGATTGAACACAAAATTACTGTGGATCCTTAGGTCAAAGGACAAATAATATGCACTAGTGCAAGCGGGAGAACTATCCACTACTGACTTACCACTATGGCTATCTAATAGATTCTCCAGTGGGTTTTCAGTGCTTTATTTTCTAACAAGCACCTACTAACATGCACCTATATCTCATACAGTTGATCATGGAACGAAGCAATCTCCAACCCTTGGAATTATACATCGTTAGTGCAAGTCTATCTGGATCTTCGAAGCCCCATCTTTTAAGATCCTATGACTTGAAAATTTTAATATCACAACCGTGTGAAACTTATTCCATGGTCACCAAACCAAGTCTACAATCATAGGTGATCTAAGGGTTTCATCCAAATGCAAATAAAGTGAAATAAAGTGTAAGATGAAGATGGCCATGTCAAGAATATCATTTAATCAAGATTGTACCACGAGTGAAATAGTTTACAAGGCAAATCTCATTGGCTTGTAAGGCACTACTCCAATAATCTCCCACTTGCCCTAAAGTCAATGCCCTGCAGCCTTGAAAACCATCTTCATAAGATGTCCTCCCAAGACCTTTAGCTTTTAGGGGTTAATGCAGTAGTTTTGTTATATTCTTTCTTGAGGTAACTTTTATCCACTCAGTTGTCACCTCTATCAATTGATAATACATTTAATGTGTTTTGATCACTGATGAGATCTTAGCTCAAGTCCTAAATTGTCTTCCAAAGACAATCGCAGGCTCATGCACACTAAGCACTACATCCAACCCTTAGATGAAGTTTTTATCCAAAACACCTTCCTTTGTGGTTTCCAAAATCATAAAGTATTTCACCTTTGAGGTTATCTAGATCATGGTGTCTAGTTGGAACTCTTCCAACACACCATGCCACCATTAAGGCAAAATATGTATCCAAAAGTAGATATTAGGTCATCTACATTGGATTGAAAACTAATTTCCAAAAACTTTGTGAGTTTCAATTCTCCATTACCGAATACCAAGAACAAATCTTTAGTTTTTCTAAAGTACTTCAAGATTATTTTTATAGCTAACCAGTTACTCTCACTAGGATTAGATTGGAACCTACTCGTAACACTTAGCGAGTGTGCCACATTTGATCTTGTACATTGAATGGCAAACAATTATGCTCCATGTAATGGATGCATAAGGTATGTGGAACATTTTGTGCCTCTCGTTGACAGTCTAAAGGGCCATAAACTCAAAGAGATGAAGATCATGTCCTAAAAAGAGGAATCCTCTCTTGAATTCTTCCATATTAAACTTCTGTAGTATCTAGTTCAATGTATGGGAATTGGGAAAGCCCCAACATCATCCCCGATCTATCTCTATAAATACATATTCCTAATATATAGGATGCTTCTCCCAAGTCCATATTGAAAAATTATGTAAATAATCTTGCTTTAGTACACTCTCACATTCTTACCAAATTCCCAATGAGAAGGATGTCATCAACATAAATCATAATAAACTGTACATTACTCCCATTAGCCCTTTTGTACACACAAGGTTCATACAACTTTTTAACAAAGTCAAACAATTTGACTATCTTATCAAAAATGTATGTTCCAAGTTCAGGATGCCAATCAGAGTCCATAAATGGATCTCTGGATTTTACAAACCTTTTACTTAATACTTTTAGATGTAAAATCTTGTGGTTGCTCCATATAAATTTCTTCTTCAATGTTACCATTAAAGAGAAAAGTAGTTTTCACATCTATTTGCCATATCTCATAGTCATAATGTATAGCTACGGCAAGTTGAATCCCAATGGACTTAGGCATAGCGACCAGTGAAAGAGTTTCCTCAAAATTGATACTGAGTCTTTGAGTGTAACCCTTTTCCACTAGTCGCACCTTAAAAGTCACCATTTCTCTATCTACGCCAAGCTTTCGCTTATAGATCCACTTGCAACCATCAGGAAATATTCCTTTTGGTGGATCTACCAAAGTTCATACTTTGTTTGAGTAGATGAAGTCCATTTCAGATCTCATGGCTTTTAGCCAATGTCCTAAGTCTATGTTCAACATAGCTTTCTCATAAGTCTTTGCATCATTATCCGATTGTCCCATCTCATGAAGAAATCCAAAGTTTTTAGGTTATTTCTTGATCTGATCTGACCTTCTCAGAGGTAGTGTGTGAGGATCTTCGATATTTATTTGTTTCTACCGCTTGTGAGATTTATTGATCGTCTTGTACTTCAGCAAGTTCAATTACAATGCCTTTTCTATCTTATAGAAATTTCTTTTCCAAAAGGCAACATTCTCAAAACAAACACATTTTATTCTAAGTGATCATAAAAGTAATAACCCATAGACTCTATTAGGTATCCCACAAACTTGCACAAGATAGATCTACTATCCAACTTATCTCTCACTATCCATCTTATGTAGGTGGGAGATCCCCAAACCTTTAAATAGTAGTATGAGGGTGCTTTGCCATGACATAGCTCATATGGTATTTTTAGCAATAACTTTGAAGGTACTACTCTTCGTAACTTCACTATCATCATTAAGGCATATCCTGAAAAAGATATGGGCACATCAAAAAAGCTATGTCTAATAAGGTATGGTGTCTCCTCTCAACTACTCCATTGTGTTAGGGTGCACCAGGTGGAGTCCATTGAAAGAAAATCTCATTCTCTTTTAAACAATCCAAGAATATGGTACTTAAGTATTTTTCTCTCGATCCAATTAATGGACTTTAATACTAAGTTCCTTTTGCTTTTCTACTTCATTTCTATACTTTTTAAACTTTTCAAAGGCCTCGGACAGGTACTTCATAAGATATATTTGTCCAAATTGACTATTACCATCGGTGAAAGCTATGAAGTAGGAATAGCCTCCTCTCCCACTAACTCTTAATGGTCAACAAACATCTGTATGGATCAATTCAAAAGGATTTGTGGAGGACTCCATTTGTCCTACAAAAGGAGCTTTGGTCATTTATCCCTTCAAACAAGATTCACAAGTAGGAATGTTCTCAATGCACATTTAATGCTTTGAGAACTTCTAACTTGTTTATCCTAGTTTTTGGAGATATGGCCAAGTCTTGTATGCCACATCCTAGAATTATCTTAGATATCTAATTTCTTACTTAGTTGAGAGTGCAGTAGTGATGGTTGAGAATCCAATGAGGCCAACGGCAAGATAATTGTTAGCTCCTTAATAGCCTTGATACTATGTCTCTATTCTTAATGTTTGATCCCATTATGTGATCTCACCTTTCGAAAACTCCTTTTCTAAATTGTCACACTACCTTGCGCATGAATTTCTAGGAATCGATCACTATAGAATACATAATAGATGCACTCGCCCTTCACAACAGCGAAGAGTCAGATTCCATCTTGGATCTCAAAAACCTTAATGCTAAGTAGCTCATACCCAATCCCAACTTGAAAGACCCACTAGGTGGTCAAGGAAGAGTCAAAGCATGAGGACCGAACACAAGATTATCATGGAAAGGACAAATAATATACACTAGCATAAATAGAAGAACTGGCTACTACCGACTTACCACTACAGCTATCTAGTGGATTCTTCGTTGGATCTTTAGTATCTTATTCTCTAACAAGCACCCACTAACATACACTCGTATCTCATACAATTGCTCACATAATAGAGTAATCTCCAACTCTTAGATTTAAGTATCGTTAGTGCAAGTCAATTCAGATCTTAGATGCCCCGTCTCATAAGATCCTACGACTTGAATGATTTAAGATCATGATCATGTGAGACTTATTCCATGGTCACCAAACCAGGTCTCGCAATCATAAGTGATCTAAGGGCTTCATCTAAATGCTAGTGAAGTGAACTAAAGCATAAGATAAAGATGGCCATATAAAGAATATCATTAGCTTGCATGGCACTATTCCAATAATTGCCCACTTGCCCTAAAGCCAATGCCCTGTGGCCTTAAGACCCATCATCACAAGATGTTCTTTAATGACCTTTTATATTAGGGGTTTTGTTAGTGGATCTGCTATATTATCTTTCAAGGCAACTCTCTCCACTCGAATGTTGTGTCTATTAATGATCTCCTAGATCAAATGATATCGTCTTAATATATGTTTGGATCACTGATAAGATCTTGACTCTTTAACTTACAATAACACCTCATTGTTGTCACTAAAGATAACTACTAGCTCAGTAATGCTAGGTACTACATTCGACTCTTGAATGAAGTTTCTCATCCAAACACCTTCCTTTACAATTTCCGATGCTACAATATATTTTGCCTTAGTGGTCGAGTTGGCTATGATGTCTTGTTTAGAAATTTTCTAACTTACCACACTACTATTGAGGTAAAATATAAATCCAAAAGTAGATTTGAAGTCATCTATATCGAATTGGAAACTAGAATCTGAAAACCCCTCAAGTTTCAATTCTTCATTGCGGTATACTAAAAAAAAGTCCTTAATCTTCTCAAGTAGTTAAGGATTGTTTTCATGGCCAACTAGTAACTCGCACTAGGATTAGATTGGAACTTACTTATAATGCTTAGCGAGTGTGCCATATCCGATCCAGTATATTGAATTGCATACATTATGCTTCTAATGGTTGAGGCATAAGGTATGTGAGACAGTTTTCATTTCTCTTCCTCAATCTTAGGGGCTATTGACTTTGAGAGACGAATGCCATGTCCCATGGGAAGGAAACCTTTATTGGAATCTTCCATTCTAAACCTCTTTAGTTTCTTGTCAATATACAAAGTTTAGGAAAGCCCCAGCATCCTCTTCAATCTATCTTTATAGATACGTATTCCCAATATGCAGTATGCTTCTCCTAAATCCTTTATAGAGAATTATATAGATAACCATATTTTAGTATACTCTAACATTCCTATCTCATTCCCAATGAGAAAGATGTCATCAATATAAAGCGCAATAAACTGAACTGAACTCTCACTAGCCTTCTTATACATACATGGTTCATACACATTTTTAACAAAGCCAAACTATTTGATCATTTAGTCAAAACGTATATTCCAACTTTAGGATGCTCGTTTAAGTCCATAAATGGATCTTTGGAGTTTGCTCATTTCCCTTAGATGTAAAACCTCGTGATTGCTTCTATTTCACCATTGAGGAAAGCGATTTTTACATCCATCCATCATATCTCATAGTCATAATATGTAGTTATGGTAAGTAGAATCCAAATGGACTTAGGCATTGCAATCGGTGAAAAGATTTTCTCAAAATCAATATCAAGTCTTTGAGTGCAACCTTTTGCCACTAGTCGCGCCTTAAAAGTTACCACTTCTTCATCTACCCCAAGCTTTCGCTTATAGATTCACTTGCAACTAATGAGTACTATTTCCTTTGGTGGTTCTACCAAAGTCCATACTTTGTTTGAGTACATAGAGTCCATTTCGAATCTCATGGCTTCAAGCCAAAGTCCCAATCTATGTTCGACATAGCTTCCTCATAAGTCTTCAAATCATCATCCGATTGTCCGTCTCATGATGATATATGAACATTCGAGTTACTTTATGATCCGATCCAACCTTCTCAAAGGTTGTGCACAAGGCTCTTGTAATTCAATTGTTTCCACCGCTTGTAGGATTTCTTGATCATCTTGAACTTTATCAAGTTCAATGACAATGTCTTTCTATCTAATAGAAAATTCTTTTCCAAAATGGTGGTGTCCCTCGAAATGAACACCTTTTGTTCTGAGGGATCATAAAAGTAATAACCTACAAACTCTCTTAGGTATCCCACAAACTTACACAAGGTGGATCTACTATCTAACTTATCTCTCACTGTCAGTCTCACGTAGGCAGAAGATCCCCACACCCTTAGATAGTGATAAGAGACTGCTTTGCCATGCCATATCTCATATGGAGTTTTAGGCACCAACTTTGAAGACACTATGTTTAGTAACTTCGCCACTATCTGTAAGGCATATCCCTAAAGAGATATGGGTATATTAGAAGAACTCATCATAGAGCGTACCATGTCCAACAAGGTATGATTTCTCCTCTTGGCTACTCCATTATGTTGGGTGTGCTGGGTGGAGTCCATTGTGAGAAAATTCCATTCTCCTTATGATAATCCAAGAATTCAACTTAAGTATTCTCCCTCCTGATTCGATTGAAGGGCTTTAATGCTTAGTTCCGTTTGCTTAACTCTTTAATCTTTAACTTAACTTATTAAGTTAACTAGACCAATTGATGGTCATATTGGCACCAAATAATTAACTCCTTAATTATTGGTCTAATTGATCTCCTTAAATTAATTGATTAATTTAACACTTAAACTAATCAAGTCAAAAATGACCTTCGAAATTGGCACCATAAAATCGGTCCATAAGGAGATAGTTTTCTAACACTTAGAAAATTTTCTCCATCAATTAAAAAGGTAATTGAATTTTTCGTGTGACCCAATAGGTTTTACCATTCATTGAACATAGGCTCACAAATCCTTATGACTTTTGAATATCTTATATTCATTTTAGTTTAAAACTCCTTTTAAACTAATTAACTCAATTCAATTAATCTCATTAATTGAATAGTACCCAATCTTCATGGTCAATGTCCAACCTCAAGTCCATAGACCCCAACTAATTGGCCAAAATAAATATTATAGGGAACCATCATCAATCTATGCGTACCATGCAAATATGGTCCTTCCACCTCTTATCTCCCAGAAAAGGCTTAAGGTAAAATATTTGTCAACTCTCTAATAGCCTCAATACTATGTCTCTATTCTCAATATTTGATTTCATTATGTGACCTCACCTTTGAAAAACTCCTTTTCCAAATTGTCACACCACCCTACACAAGGATTTATGGGAATCGATCATTATAGAATACATAGGAGATGCACTCACCCTTCACAATAATGAGGAGTCAGATTCCATCTTAGATCTCACAAACCTCCATGTCAAATAGCTCATACCCAATCTCAACCCAAAAAAACCACTAGGTGGTTATGGAAAAGTTAAAGTATGAGGAACAGACGCAAAGTTACCATAGAGAGGACTAATAATATGCACTAGCATAAGTAAACGAACTACCCACTATAGCTATCTAGTGGATTCTCCAATAGGTCTTCAGTGCATTATTCTCCAAGAAGAACCTCCTAACATGTACTAGTATCTCATACAGTTGCTCATGGAATGGAGCAACCCCCAACTCTTAGATTTATGCATCATTAATGCAAGTCTATTTAGATTTTAGATACCCCATCTCATAAGGTCCTATAACTTGGAAGATTTAAGATAATAACCATGTGAGATTTATTCCATGGTCACCAAACCAAGTCCAGTAGTCATAGGTGATCAAAGGGCATCATCCAAATGCCAGTGAAGTGAAATAAAGCATAAAATGAAGATGTCCATATACGAAATATCATTCTATCAAGCTTGTTTTACAAGGAAATAGCTTCTACAAGGCCAATCTCATTAGCTTACAAGGTACTATTCCAACGATATCCCACTTGCCCTAAAGCCAATGCCCTATGGCCTTAAAACCCATCTTTACAAAATGTCCTTCAAAGACCTTTTGGATTAGGGGTTTCGTCAGTGGATCTGCTATGTTTTCTTTCGAGGTAACTCATTCCACTTAAATGTTACCTCTATCAATGATCTCCCAGATCAAATGATATCACCTCAATATGCATTTGAATTACTAATAAGATCTTGACTCTTCAGCCTGTGCTACTGCCCTATTGTTGTTGCAAAAGACAACTATTGGCTCAGCAATGCTAGGCACTACATTCAACTCTTGAATGAAGTTTTTCATCTAAACACCTTCTTTCGTAGCTTCCATAGCTGCAATATATTTTGTTTCAATGGTCGAGTTGGCCATGGTGTCTTGTTTGAAACTCTTTCAACTCACCACACAGCCATTGAGGTGAAATATAAATTCAAAAGTTGATTTGAGGTCATTCACATCAAATTGGAAACAACAATCTGAAAACCCCTCAAGTTTCAATTCTCCATTACGGTATCCTAAAAACAAGTCCTTAGTCCTTCTCAAGTACTTGAGGATTATTTTCACGGCCAACCAGTGACTCTCACCAGGATTGGATTGGAATCTACTTATAATACTTAGTAAGTATGCCATATCCAGTCTTATACATTAAACTACATATATTATACTTCTAATGACGAAAGCATAAGATATGTAAGACTTTTTTTCATTTCTCTTCCTCAATCTCAGGGGCCATAGACTTTGAGAGATGAATTCCATGTCCCATGGGAAAGAATCCACTCTTGGATTCTTTCATACTAAACCTCTTTAGTATCTTGTCATTGTACAGAGTTTAGAAAAGCACCAGTATTCTCTTCAATCTGTCTCTATAAGTACTTATTCTTAATATGTAGGATGTTTCTCCCAAATCCATGGAGAATTGTGTAGATAATCATACTTTAGTACACTCTGACATTCCTACCTCTTTCCCAATGAGAAGGATGTCATTGACATAAAGCACAATAAACTATACTGAACTCCCACTAGCCTTCTTGTACACACACGGTTCATACACATTTTTGACAAAGCCAAACGATTTGATTTTTTTGTCAAAAAATATGTTCCAACTTTAGGATACTTGTTTGAGTCCATAAATAAATCTGTAGAGTTTGCAAACCTTTTGCTCACTTTCCTTAGATATAAAACCTCATAGTTGCTCCATGTAAATTTCTTCTTCAATGTCTCCATTGAGGAAAGCAATTTTTGCATCCATTTACCATATCTCATAGTCATAATATACAGCTATGGCAAGTAGAATCCGAATGAACTTAGGCATAGCGATAGGTAAAAAAGCTTTCCCAAAATTAATATCAAGTCTTTAAGTGTAACCTTTTGCCACTAGCCGCGCCTTAAAAGTCACCACTTCTCCATCTATCCTAAGCTTTCACTTATAAATCCATTTGCAACCAATGGAAACTATTTTCTTTGGTGGATCTACCAAAATCCATACTTTGTTTGAGTACAAGGAGTCTATTTCAAATCCCATAGCTCTGAGCTAACGTCCTGAATCTATGTCCAACATAGCATCCTCATAGATCATTGGATCATCATCTGATTGTCCCAGCTCATGATAAAATCTAAACTTTTTAGGTTTTTTCTTAATTTGATCCAACCTTCTTAGAGATTGTGCACAAGGCTTTTGCAATTCATTTGTTTCCACTGCTTGTGGAATTTCTCAATCGTCTTGAACTTTGTCAAGTTCAATGACAATGCCTTTTCTATCTAATAGAAAATCCTTTTCCAAAAATATGGCGTTTCTCAAAACAAATACTTTTTATTCTAAGGGAACATAAAAGTAATAACCCATAGACTCTCTTGTGTATCCCACAAACTTGCACAAGGTGGATCTACTATCTAACTTATCTCCCACTATCCATCTCACATGGGCAAAAGATCCCTAGACCCTTAGATAGTGGTAAGAGGGTGCTTTTGTTGAAATAGTGCCGTGCAAGCTAATGAGATTGGCCTTGTAAACTATTTCACTCGCTGTACAATCTTGATTAAATGATATTCTTGATATGGCCATCTTTATCTTATGCTTTGTTTCACTTTACTAGCATTTGGATGAAGCCCTTAGATCACCTATAATTGCGGGACTTGGTTTAGTGACCGTGGAATAAATCTCACACAGTTGTGATCTTAAATCTTTCAAGTCATAGAATCTTATGAGATGGGGTATCCAAGATCTGGATAGACTTACAATAATCATGCATAAATCTAAAGGTTGGAGATTGCTCTGTTCCATGAGCAACTGTATGAGATATGGATACATGTTAATAGGTGCTTGTTAGAGAATAAAGCACTGAAGACCCATCAAAAAATTCACTAGATTGCCAAAGTGACAAGTCGGTAGTGGTTAGTTCTCCTGTTTATGCCAAGACATATTATTAGTCCACTAACATGAGGATCCAAGTAATCTTGTGATCGATCCTCATGCTTTGACTCATCCTTGACCATCCAGCGGGTCTTTCAAGTTTAGATTGGGTATGAGCTACTTGGCATGGATGTTTGTGAGATCCAAGATGGAATCCAACTCCTCACTATTGTGAAGGACGAGTATATCTCCTTTATGTTCCATGCCTAGGTGATGATGATTCTCTAGAATATTCATTTTGGTCAATTAGTTGGGCTCCATAGGCTTCAGATTGGATATCGACCATGGAGATTGGGTACTCTTCAATTAATGAGATTAATTGAATTAAGTTGACTAGTTTGAAAGGAGTTTTAAACTAGAATGAATATAAGATATTCAAAAGTCACAAGAAGTTGTGAGCCTATGTCCAATGAATGGTAGAACCTATTGGATCACACGCAAAATACAATTAGCTTCTTAATTAATGGAGAGAATTTTCTAAGGTGTTAGAAAATAGTGTCTCCTAGTTAACCAATTTTTGGAGCTAACTTTAAGAGTCAATTTTGGCTTAATTGATTTAAGTGTTAAATTAATCAACTAATTTAATAGCTAAATTAGACTAATAATTAAGGAGTTAATTATTTGGGCCAACACGACCATCAAATTGGTCAAGTTAACTTAAAGAGTTAAGTTAACGAATTTAGCTTAAGGAGTTAAGCTAGTTTGACTTAAAGAGTTAAGTCAATAAATAATTAATTAAATTAAAAGGTTTAATTTGATTAATTAAGGAAGAATGAATTTTTGAAGGAAGACTCAAATGAGATTTGAGATGGCAACTTAATTAATTCAAAATGAGATTCCTAATGTAATTAAGATGTAAATGAAATTCAAACGAGATTTGAATTCAAATTTTGCCACCTAAGCAACCCCACTTGGCTGCACCCCAATACATTGTGTGATGCCAACTTGGCATCACACATTTTCAGCCTCTATATATAGATATAAAGAGATGAGGTCATGTATATCACATTTGGTGTGAAGAATTAGATTCTTCGTTTCCCTCCAAAAATATTTACAAGCTAGCATTTCATGTGTTGGAGGCCAAGTTTCTTTCTTTATCTTCCAACCCCAAATTCAGCCTCCATCATCACCAAATCTCTGGTCTTATTCCAACTAAACGACTAGAGATCTAGAAAGATGTCATTGGTGTGTGGACTTTTTCAATAGAGGCAAGGCGTGTGACTTGCTCAATTTCTAAAGATTCATCTGCACGAGGTCCAACTTTGAAATTTTCTCTAAAATGTTCAAGATGGCCAATCAATAAGAATTTTTTATTGGAGGTTCTTCAAGTTTTTGGCTATCTCCAATAATTTTCCATAATTTTTGGAGATGACTTGATAGGGGGATGGTCGCAATCTTTTCACTGTGCCACGAGCAAGCAGATTCTGAAACCAGTGAAATGTTCTCTTGTTTCTTAACAAATTTGCTTATCAAGGTAATCCTCTATCTAAATTTGAATCTAAGGCATGATTTGATCCCTATTTTGCTTTTGGGCACTAGTTACATTATGCTTTGAAGTTTTGATTATAGATCCTAGTGCCTATCTTGCCTTTAGCTTTGCCATGTCATATCTCTCATATGGTGTTTAAGCATCGATTTTAAAGGTACTATGATTAGTAACTTCACCTCCATCTGTAAGGCATATCCCCAAAAAGATATGTGTACATCAGAAAAACTCATCATGGAACGTACCATGTCCATAAGGTACAATTTCTTCTCTCGGCTTCTTCATTGTGTTGAGGTGTGCCAAGTAGAGTTCATTATTAATCCAATTGAAAGGCTTTAATACTTAGTTTCTTTTGCTTTTCTACCTCACTCTTATACTCTTTGAACTTTTCAAAGGCCTCGGACTTAAACTTCATAAGATACACATGTTCATACAACCTATCATCATCAGTGAAGGTAATGAAATAAGAATAGTCACCTCTCCCACTAACTCTTAATAGGCCACATATATTTATATGGATCAAATTCAAAGGATTTATGGATCACTCTGATTGTCCTACAAAAGGAGCCTTAGTTATTTCTCCCTTCTAACAAGACTCACAAGTAGGAAAATTCTCAATGCTGCTGACATGTAATGCTTTAAGAGCTTCTAAAATAGCATCTTCTAGGTTATGTAATTTCCTTTTACTTGATTGACTATGAATCAATGAAGTGAATCAATGAAGGTTGATAATCAAGTATGTATAATCTATTGTTTAATATACCTTGTCGAATTAAAGAACTATTCTTTAATACTTTCAACATCCTATTTGATATAGAAAAATCATATCCTTCATTATCTAAAATAGGAATAGAAATAATGTTCTTAACAACGGAGAATACATAATAACATGGATCAAGTACAATGTAAGCATTCTCCAAGTCTAACTTGGTAACACCTTGGACCATGGCCGCAACTCTTACTCCATTTCCTAGGCAAAGGATCATATCCCTTCATTAAGACTCTTTCTTCTTTCCATCCTATGGAATGAGTTACAAAGGTAAGAACTACACGTGGTATCAAATACCTATGAGGAATAATTAGTCGTCAAGTGCACTTCAAAAAGTACTTGCCTTGCTGAAAAGTTGTAAGTTAAGCTTTGCAATTCCTTTTCCAATGTCCTTTCTCATGATAATAGATATATACGGCATTGGTTTTGGCCTCCTTTTCTTCCTAATTTCTCTTGAACTTTTCAAGGGTTGCTTGCCTTTTAAGGAAAAACTTTTCTTCTTCTTGCCTTCATTTCCAAGACCCCTAGGGCCTTTAGACCTAGAAGAAGATCCAAGCATAAGAGGTTTGTCCTTCATCATCACTTTGATGGTCACTAGCATGTTCACCAATTTGTTAATCATCACTTCATGCTTGGACATGTTGGAATAGTACCCCGCAAGCCAATTAAATTAGCGTGTAAACTATTTCACTCGTGATACAATCTTAATTGAATGATATTCACAAATAGCCATCTCCATCTTTGACTTATATTTACTTCACTAGCATTTGGATGAAGCCCTTAGATCACACACAACTACAAGACTTGGTCATGCACTCGATGATGACCATGGAATAAGTTTTACTCGATCATGATCTTAAATCTTCCAAGTCATAAAATCTTATGAGACAAGGCATCTAAGAGCCAGATAGACTTGCACTAACAATGTATAAATATAAGAGTTGGATATTGCTATGTTCCATGAGCAAGGACATATGAAATATGGGTGCATGTTAGTGGGTGCTTAATAGAGAACAAGGAAATAAAGACTAGCTCAGAAAATTCACTAGATAGCTATAATGGCAAGTTCTTTAGCTTATGCTAGTGCATATGATCAATCCTTTAACCTGAGGATCTATGGTAACCTTATGTTTAGTCCTCATGCTTTGACTCCTCGTTGGTCATCTAGCGGGTTGTTTAGGTGGTGATTGGGCATGAGCTACTAGACATAGAGGTTTATGAGATCTAAGATGGGATCTGACTTCCCATCTTTGTGAAAGGCTAGAGCATCTCCTTTGTATTTTATCATGATTGATTACAAGGAATCCTTATGCAAGGTAGGATGACAATATGGAAAATAAGTTTTCCAAAGATGAGATCATAAACTAGAATCAAACATTGAGATTAGGAACAAAGTATCAAGGCTATTAAGGAGCTAACAAATATCTTGTCCTAACCTCTTCTGGGATATAGGAGATAGGAAGATCGTATTTGCATGGTATGCATAAAGTTATAATGGTTCTCTAAATGCATTTATTTTGGCTAATTAGTTGGAACCCATGGGCTTGAGGTTGGACATCAACTAATGAGTTTAATTGAATTGAGATTGGGTACTCTTCAATTAAGGAGATTAATTGAATCAAATCAATTAGTTTAAAAGGGTTTTAAACTAAAATAAATATAAGATAATAAAAATCCATAAATAGTTGTGAGCCCATGTCCAATAAATGGTATGACCTATTAGCTCACACACAAAATCCAATTAACTTCTTTATTAATGGAGAAATTTTTCCAAGAGTCAAAATATTCACTCCTAGTTGACAGATTTTGAGGTGATCAATTTTGAGGTCAATTTTGGCTTTATTAATTTAAATGATAAATTAATCTATTAATTTAAGAAGTTAAATTAGATCAATAATTAAAGAGATAATTATTTGGTGCCATTTGATCTCTAATTGATCAAAGTTAACTTAAAGAGTTAAATTAACAAAATTAAGCTTAAGAGTTAAGCTTGTTGACTTAAGAGTTAAGTCAAATGTTAATTAATTAAATTAAAATATTTAATTTAATTAATGAAAAGAATATATTTTGGAGGAAAAACTCAAATGAAGAGTTTATTTGAGTTGGCATTTTAATTAATTTGAAATTATATTTCAATTAGATTGAAATGCACATAAAATTCAATTAAGATTGGAATTTGCATTTGCCAACTTAACATGCAAGTTGGCCACCCACCTTGAGGAAGTTGTATTGCTAACTTGGCATGACACCATCCTCTCTCTATATATATATAGATATGGAGAGAGAATATATTCAGCACTTGCATTTTAGTGTGAAGATTAAAATCATGCACATTTCCCTCCAAAAACTAAAGAATAAAAAAACTCTCTCCAAGCATTGCCTTATGTGTTGAAGGTTTGCTGTCTATTCTTCTCCTACCTCAAAATCGGCCTCTACCATAGCTTTACTCACCTCTTTCTTCAGCTACAAGTGAGGAGAAATTGAAAGTTTGATTGGTGTGTGAATCATTACAACAAAGGCAAAACATTTGGTTTGCTTTTGTATGGAGATCCATTTTGTAGAGCTGCAGTTTTGATGAATTGTTTGCAAGAGATTGAGAATGTATTTTGCTTCAAATTTTTTACAGTCTCTTCATCAAGGTGTTAAAAAGATACAATAATGTTTTCATGATTTTTGGAGAAGTTTAGATAAGGTAAAAGTTTCTCTCTTCTAGCTATGCCAGTTTCTAGCAGATTCTAGATGTGAAAGGCTTACCATTTTCTCTTTGAAATTTTCTCATCAAGGTAATTCTCTATCTAAATCTGAATCATGAGCATGATTAGATCCTTGTTAGCTTGTGTAGCCTTATTGATTTTAATTTTTTAAGTTTTCATTATTGGACCCTAATGTGACACTAGCCTTCAAGTGGTATCAGAGCCTAATTCATGCTATGATTTGAATTTTTGATTGATTAATTCATGTGATGAATGAAAGTAGGTAAGGCACTAGAATCTAATATCAAAACTTCAAAATATGAAATTAACTAGTGCCTAAAAGCATAACAAGGATCTAATCATGCCTATAATTTAGATTTAGAGAAAGAATTGCCTTGAAGAGCAAAATCCGAGTAGCAAGTGAACACTTCACTAGTTCCAAAAACTACCCACTATTGGCATAACAAGAAGATTTCAACGATCGCCCTATCAAATCTCCTCCAAAAATTCTGAAAACAATGTATGGAGTTTTCCAACACCTTTTTGAACTTTCAATTACAATTTTAGATTGATTTTACATCTGGAACGCCTTGGAGAAAATCTCCAAGTCAAACTCTATGCAGATGGATCTCCAAAAACATGTAAGCCAAATGTCTTGCCTCTATTGTAATGATCCACACACCAATTAGATCTTCCTAAATCTCTAGTCTATGAGCTAGAGAAAGACCAGATATTTGCTAATGGTAGAGACCAAATTTGGGTAGGAAAAAGAAAAAGGAAGCTTAGCTATCAACACATAAATGCCAGCTTGCAAGTGGTTTTGGAGAGAAAAGAAAATTTTAATTCTTTACACCAAATGTGATGTGCACAAACTCCTTTCTTTATATCTATATATAGATGTTGAAAATGTGTGATGCCAAGTTAGCATCACACAATGCATGAGGGGGCAGCCAAATTGGGTTGCCAAGGTGGCAAATTTGAATCCAAATCTTATTTGAACTTCATTTGCATCTTAATTACATTTGGAATCTCATTTCAAATTAATTAAGATGCTAATTCAAATCTTATTTGAATTTTACCTCTAAAATTCATTCTTCCCAATAATTAAATTAAACTCTTTAATTTAATTTAATTATCCTTTGACTTAATTCTTTAAGTCAAACTAACTTAACTCCTTAAGCTATATTCATTAACTCTTTAAGTTAACTTGACCAATTGATGGTCATGTTGATGCCAATAATTAACTCCTTAATTATTGGTTTAATTTAACTCTTAAATTAGTTAAATCAATCAAGTCAAAGTTGACCCTCAAACTTGGCACCATAAATTGGTCCACTAAGAGAGATCAATTTTCTAACACCTTAGAAAATTCTGTCCATTAATTAGGAAGCTAATTGGATTTTGTGTGTGACGCAATAGGTTCTATCATTCATTGGACATGGGCTCACAACTCCTTGTGACTTTTGAATATCTTATATTTATTTTAGATTAAAACTTCTTTTAAACTAGTCGACTCAATTCAATTAATCTCATTAATTGAAGAGTACCCGATCTCCATGGTCGATGTCCAACCTCAAGCCCATGAGCCCAACTAATTGGCCAAAATGAATATTCTATAGAACCATTATCACTCTACTATACCATACAAATACGGTTCTTCCATCTCCTATCTCCTGAAAGAGGCTAGGGCAAGATATTTGTCAGCTCTCTAATAACCTCAATGCTATATCTCTATTCATAATGTTTGATCCCTATTGTGTGACCTCATCTTTGGAAAACTCCTTTTCCAAATTATCACACCACCTTACATAAGGATTTCTAGGAATCAATCATCATAGAACACATAAAAGATGTACTTGCCCTTCACAACAATAAGGAGTCAGATTCTATCTTGGATCTCACAAAACTCTATGCTAAGTAGCTCATACCCAATATCAATCTGACAGACTCGCTAGGTGGTCAAGAAAGAGTCAATGTATGAGGACCGAACACAAGATTACCATGAATCCTTAGATCAAAGAACTAATAATATGCACTAGCGTAAGCAAAAGAACTAGTCACTATGGCTATCTAGTGGATTCTCCGATAGGTCTTCAATGTCTTATTCTTTAACAAGCACCCACTAACATACATCCATATCTCATAAAATTTCTCATAGAAAGGAGCAACTCTAACCTTTGGATTTATGCATTGTTAGTGTAAGTCTATCCGGATCTTAGATGTGTCATCTCATAAGATCCTATAACATGGATGATTTAGGATCACAACCATGTGAGACTTATTCGATGGTCACCAAACTAAGTCCCGCAATCTAAGGTGATCTAAGGGCTTTATCCAAATATAAGTGAAGTGAAATAAAGTATAAGATGAAGACGGCCATATGAAAATATCATTCAATCAAGATTGTATATATCAGGAAATAGTTTACAAGGCCAATTTCATTGGCGAGCAAGGCACTATTCCAATAATAAATTAATTAAAATCACCAAATTCTTGATTCATATGATGGATTGGAGTGTTTGGTTGATGTTGTGTGTGGCTCCATGTTTGATAAATTGAAATTGTGCTTATATATGTTTTAAGTGTCAATCCATATGTTGAGCATGTTTTCATTCATAGCTTCTAATGTCAAATGTTGATTTAGCATTAGTTGATGTTATATGTTGATATAGCATGTTATAGTTGGCCTTAATATGTTTTGGTCATTTTTGGATCTAACTGAATTGGATTTAATTAGAGATTTTTGGAAGAATGTGATTCCCACTTTAACTTGATTTTTAAAGTATGTTTGAGACTTGAAATTCCATTTTTAAAAGCTATTTTGAATTTGGAGTTTTATCTATAATGTGTGATTTGATGTTTAGGAAGTGTCCTTAAATTTTTGGTGCACAAAAATTAAGCCAAAATAGCTTGACTCATTCCTATCCCCATAAAAGAGGTGCTGCTACATCGTGGTGGCACACAGGGAAAACAGCAAGTGCACCTACCACCCAGCCATGTGTGCACTTAGGTAAAAGTGACTAGTTTTGGTTGGAATGAGTTTTGAGCTCATTTTTATGTTCTTTAAGTGACCAAAATTGATTCAAATCATGTTAGATAAGTGTACAAGTGTTGTGCAAGTTCGCAAAATTATGTTTGATATTTTTGATTGCTTCTTAAGTCTTATTAAAGTTGATCTCCAATTATTGCAAAAATGAGATGCATAATGGCTATGCTTGTTTTTGCTTGGCCAATTAATTGTTTATGAGATAAGCATTTAATTATTGGAATTAAATGTTAATTCTTGATTTATTTATTATCTATTTAAGTGTTGAACGAATGATGAACAAATGGGGATGATCATAAGCCTTTAATGTTGATTTTATTTGTTTCAAGTTGTTGAAATAGGTTGTATTAAATGGGGCTTGTATGCCATTTTATTCTACCTTATAAAAGTTATGAGAGTAGAATCAATATAAGTGAGGTTCTCTTTCTCTTGTAAAGCAAGGAGCAAAGAAAATCCATGGAGGCTTGAAGACCTATAAATGTAAGGGATACACTCATTTAATAGTTTAGTTTAATCAATCTATTTAAAATCAATGGAGTGATACACCTATGGCTCTAAGTGTATGACTTAGCTAAGCCCATGGTTATCTAACCCTAGGAGCATACTAAGTGTATTTACTTATTTATGCTTTCCATATCCTATTAATGTATGTGATACATGAATTAGGATATAAAAAACCTAGATAAGAAGATAAAATGATGAGATCTTTGCAAGTTAAAACCCTCCACTTAGAATATCTAAGTGTTTCAAATATTAAGTCGAAAAGGATACAAATTAAAAAGAGTTTTTAATTAATCCATGCCTTCTACCAATAGTATATGGCATTACGATGCTACAATCTTTATGTGATATACATCCGGTCATGGGGGTCACACTTAGATAAAAAAGCTATAACATATACTTGGCATATGATGCACCTTTGATTTGAGAATGCCCAGGCATTATACACTCCATCATGAGGGATGTTGTGGTGCCCATCTCGAATCAAAGTTTGATTAGAATGTTCAACTTAACACCAAGTAATGTAGAGGTCATCCTTATAAGGGATCTACATGAAAAGATGAGGCAAAATATATCAAGAGTTGCATGAGATACAATTAGCAAAAGTACTTTTAGATTATCTGTGGCTATACATCCTATCACGAGGACAGGTCTTTAAGGTCTTAATTCTCACTAGAAAATATGATTTCCCAAATTCTTCTAAAGGGTGAAGGATTTAATAAAATAGTAGGAGAAAAACATGCTTGAAAAACCATGAACATGTTTTCAATATTAAAATTCAATCACATGCTTATATTCTCTTTTTCACATTTTAGGATTTGTGAAATCTCAAGAATGGCTAAAATTCCACTCAACATTATTTTGAAAACTAATAAACCAACTATGCCAAACTTCCACGATTGACTTAACCTTAAAAATTGTTCTAGATTCCTAGAAGTAGATGTAGGTGTTGGAATAGTGCCTTGCAAGCCAATGAGATTAGCCTTGTAAAAGCTATTTCATTGTAAAAATAATCTTGATTGAATGATATTCTTTATATGGCCATCTTCATGTTATACTTTGTTTCACTTCACTGACATTTGGATAAAACCCTTATATCACCTATGATTGTGGGACTTAGTTCGGTGACCACAAAATAAGTCCCATACGATCATGAACTCAAATCTTCCAAGTCATAGGATCTCATGAGATAGGGCATCTAAGATTCGGATAGACTTGCACTAATGATACATAAATCTAAGAGTTGGATATTGCTCCATTCCATGAACAATTAATTGTATGAGATACAAATGCATGTTAGTGGGTGCTTGTTAGAGAACAAGGCACTGAAGACCCACAGAAGAATCCACTAAATAGCCGTATTGCCAAGTCAGTAGTGATTAATTCTTTTGCTTATGCTAGTGCATATTATTAGTCCTTTGACCTAAGGATCCAAGATAACCTGGTGTCTGGTCCTTATGCTTTGACTCTTATTTAACTACTAAGCAAGTTTTTCAGGTTGAGATTGGGTATGAACTACTTGGTATAGAGGTTTGTGAGATCCTAGATGGAATCTAACTCTTCGCTATTGTGAGGGGCAATTTCAAGTTGAGCATCTCCTATTTATTCTATAATGATCAATTCTCAGAAATCCTTGTGCAAGGTAGTGTGACAATTTGGAAAAGGAGTTTTTCAAAGGTGTGGTCACACAATAGGGATTGAACATTAAGAATAGAGACATAGTATCGAGGCTATTACAGAGCCGATAAATATCTTGTCCTAGGCCTCTTTTGGGAGATAAGAGATGGAATGACTGTATTTGCATGGTACGCATAAAGCTATGGTAGTTCTCTAAAATATTCATTTTCGCCAATGAGTTGGGCTCCATGGGCTTGAGGTTGGGCATTAACCATGGAGATTGTGTACTCTTCAATTAATGAAATTAATTGAATTGAGTCAATTAGTTTAAAAGAAATTTTAAACTAAAATGAATATAAGATATTCAAAAGTCACAAGAAATTATGAGCCCATGTCCAATCAATGTTAGAATCTATTAGGCCACACACAAATGCCAATTAGTTTACTAATTGATGGAGAAAAATTTTCTAAGTCTTAGAAAGTTAACTCCTAATGGACTAATTTTATGATACCAATTTTCATGGTCACTTTTGGCTTGACTAATTTAAGTATTAAACTAATCAAATAATTTAAGGAGTTAAATTATATCAATATTTAAGGAGTTAATTATTGGATGCCAACATGACCATCATTTGGTTTAAGTTAAGCTTAAGAGTTAAGGTAGTTTGACTTAAGAGTTAAGTCAAAGGTTAATTAATTAAATTAAAGAGTTTAATTTAATTAATGGGAAGAATGAACTTTAGAGGAAAAATTCAAATTAAGAGTTCATTTAAATTAGCGTCTTAATTAATTTGAAATTAGATTTCAAATGTAATTAAAATGCACATGAAATTCAAATAAGATTTAAATTTAACTTGGCACCTTGGCACCCCATTTAGCTGCCCCTTTTAATAGAAGGTGTGATGCCACCTTGGCATCACACCATTTAGAATCTAAATATAGAGATAGAGAGAAAGAATTGGCCATCATCTTAAGTGGTGTGAAGAATTAGATGCTATCACAATTCCCTCCAAAAAACCTCTTGCAAACATTGGGTTCATGTGTTGAAAGCATTGCTCTCCTCTTCTTTTTATTCCCTACCTAAAATTGGCCTCTACCATAGTAAATATCCTTTCTTATTCTGGCTTATAGATAGGAGAATTTGAAAGAATTAATTGGTGTGTGGATTATAACAATAGAGGCAAATAAGAGAGTTTGCTTGATTTGGAGATTAACCTACACATAGTCCAATTTTGCAAATTTCTCCAAGAAGTTCCAAAATGCTTTTTAATCCAAATGTTTTACAATAAGTTATTCAAGGTGTTCAAAATCTCCAGTAATTTTTTTGGAATTTTTAGAGGAGTTTTGTTTGGGCGATTTTTACCCTTTTTCAGTCACGCTAGTAGTAAATAGTTTCTGGAATTATGAAGAGTTCACAAGTTTCTCCTTAGATTTTGCTTTTCAAGGTAATGCTCTCATCAAATGTGATTCCCTAGCATGATTTGATCTTTGGTACGCTTGTAAGCACTAGTTAATTTCATGCTTTTGAAGTTTCGATAATTGGATCCTAATGCCTTACTTGCTTCAATAGGTGCTATATCATGGTACTCTTAATCCCTTTGCGATTAATATAGATATAAAGACATGTGAAATGTTCATGAATACCTTTTAGGATCATCCTATCCCTTAGTCTCTTGATGGCATTTATAAACTTTAAAAATCTCAAAGATACAAGAATAATACCATGGTTAAAGTTTACAAGAGTTGTAAAGTAAATGAGGTATGAGAAGTTTATGTTGTTAAAGGAGATTTTTTGAGCTAGGATGGATGTGAAGTCATATGTCATCAACTACGGTCTAAAAATAATTAGGCTTGGAGAAGCTTTTTCAACTTAGATGTAGTGATGGATAATGATCTCCACGTGGATTTGATCCTCACCGAGTTTTATTGATCAAAGTGTTGATCTAGAAGGACACTACCATGACAAGGGTAAACCATTGACACTTGTTTCCTCCTCTTAGTTTGTGGGCCCTAGAGGTTCTAGAAAGAGAGGTAAAAAGATAAAGCATTCTTCCTCCAAGGGAAAACAACTATTAAAGACATCTAGAGGAGTGAAGAAGATTATAGATGATACAGTTGATATTATTTGTTTCTACTTTGGCAAGATAGGCCATTAGAAGCGATATTGCAAGGAATACCATGCAACATCTAAGAAGGGTATATACTTTATTGAAGTGTATTTAGGATAAATTCTTCCTCATGGATATATATAATATTGCATGTGGTTCTTATCTTTGTAAGTTGTTACAAACAATAAAAAGAAAAATAAAACCAAGTGTGGGGATATGATCCAATGCCTTGGCAAAGGAATAAGAGTTACAACCTAAGCCGAAGGTGTATAATACGTTAAACTTAGGGAACTCCATAATTGTAATCAACTTTTGTTATAATGTAACATATATTGCTGAGAACAATATTTCAATTCCCATTTTGGATGGTGAAGGATTTGATCTTTCTATATCAAATGGGAAATTGAAAGCATTAAAGAATGGATTCTTCAGTTGCTTATGGAACATTCAACAAAGGATTATGCATATTGGATTCTCAACCATCATTAATATACTTTCAGTGAAGTAAAGAAATTAGATATCTAAGAAGATGCCATGCTATGACACGCAAGATTTGGACATTTCTCTAAAAATAGGATGATCAAGTTAGAAACTCTCAAAGCACTAAATGTTAGTGGCATTCCTTCCTACTTGTGAATCTTGTTTAAAGGAAAAAATGACCAAGGCTTTTTTTGTCAGCAATCGGAGTATACCACTAATCCTTTAGATTTGATTCATACGAATGCATGTGGCCTACTAAAAGTTAGTGTGAAAGGCACTTAGTATTAAAGCTCCTTGATCGAATCAAATGGGAGAATACTTAAGTGTCAAACTCTTTGATTATTTAAAGAAGAATGGGATTCTCTCTCAATTGACTTCACCTGGCACACCCCAACATAACAGAGTAACCAAAAGAAGAAATCATACCTTATTGGACATGGTGCATTCCATGATGAGCTTCTTCAATGTGCCTATATCCTTTTAAATATATGCCTTAATGGCAACAGCAAAGTTTCTAATTGTAGTACCTTCAAAGTCAGTGCTAAAGATGCCGCATGAGATGTGGTATGGCAAAACAACTTGTTATCATTATCTAATTATTGGTTTAAGGGTCTCCCACCTATGTGAGATAGATAGTGGGAGATAAGTTGGATAATAGATCCACTTTATACAAGTTTGTGGGATACCTAAGAGAGTTTTTGGGTTATTACTTTTAAGATCCCTTGAAACAAAAGATTTTCTATTTTGAGGAATGCCACCTTTTTGGAAAAAGAATTTCTATAAGATAGAAAAGGCATTGTTGTTGAACTTGGTGAAGTTTAAGATGGTCATCATATCTTACAAGCAGTGGAAATAAATAAATATCAAAGAGCCTTACACATAACCTCCAATCAAGAAGCAGCCTAAAAGGTTGAATTTCTTCATCAGACATAGACTCGAGACATTAGCTAGATGCCACAAAATTCAAAATGGACTCCATGTACTCCAACAAAGTATAGACTTTCATAGATCCATTGGAAGGAATAGTTCCCATTGGTTACAAATGGATCTATAAGCAAAAGCTAGGAGTCAATGCACTCAAAGACCCAATGTTAATTTCAAGGAAACCTTTGCACCATTGCAATGCCTAAGTCTACTCAAATATTACTTGTCAAAGTCACATATTATGACAAGAAGATATGGCAAAGGGATGTAAAAATTGCTTTCCTCAATGGAAACATTGAAGAAAAAAATTATATGGAGCAACCACAAGGTTTTATATCCAAAGCGAGTGAGCAAAAGGTTTGCAAACTCGAGAGATTCATTTATGGACTCCAATTTGGCATTTCAAACTTAGAACATACATTTTTGATAAGGTAGTCAAATCATTTGGCTTTGTCAAAAATGTGTATAAACCTTGTGTGTACAAGAAGGCTAGTGGAAGTAGTATGTAATTTATTGTGTTTTATGTTGATGACATTCTTCTCATTGAGAATGAAAAAGAAATATCAGAGTTTACTAAAGTACAATTATCTACAGAATTCTTCATGAAGGATTTGGGAAAAGCTTCGTATGTATTGGGAACACGTATTTATAGAGATAGATTGGGAAGGATGCTGAAGCTTTCCCAAATACTGTATATTAATAAGATACTAAAGAGGTTTAGTATGGAAGAATCCAAGGTGGGATTCCTCTCTTTGGGACATAATCTTCGTCTCTCCAAGTTTATGGCCCCTTAGACTCAAAACGAGAGACATAATTGACAATGAAAGACATAAAATGTCCCACAAACCTTATGCATCCACTATAGGGAGCATATTTTAAGCCGTTCATGTTGGAATAGTACCCTGCAAGCCAATGAGATTAGCCTTGTACAAACTATTACCTTGTAAAGCAATCTTGATTGAATATTATTCTTTATATGGCTACCTTCATCTTATGCTTTATTATACTTTACTTGCATTTAGACAAAGCCCTTAGATCACCTTAGACTGCAGGACTTGGTTTGGTAACCATGGAATAAATTTTACACGGTCGTGATCTTAAAACTTCTAAGTCATAGGATCTTATAAAATATGACATCTAAAATCTGAATAGACTTGCACTAACGATGCATAAATTCAAGAGTTAGAGATTGCTTCGTTCCATGAGCAACTATATGAGATACGGGTGCATGTCAGTGAGTGCTTGTTAGAGAACAAGGCAGTGAAGACCCACTAGAGAATCCACTAGATAGCTGAAGTAGCAAGTCTATAGTGGCTAATTCTTCTACTTATGCTAGTGCATATTATTAGTCCTCAAACTTAGGGATCCATGGTAACCTTATGTTCAGTCCTCATACTTTGACTCATCCTTGACCACTTAATGGGTCTTTTAGGTTGAGATTAGGTATAAGCTACTTGGCATGGAGGTTTGTGAGATATAAGATGGAATCCGGCTCCTCGCTATTGTGCAGAGCGAGTTACATCTCCTATGTGTTCTATAAAGATCGATTCCAAGAAATCCTTGTGCAAAGTAGTGTGATAATTTGAAAAAGGAGTTTTCCAAAGATGAGGTCACACAAATGGATTCAAACATTGAGAATAGAGACATAGTATTAAGGCTAATAGAGAGCCAATAAATTTCTTGTCCTAGGCCTTTTTCAAGAAATAGGAGATAAAAGGATCATATTTGCATGGCATGTGAAGAGCAATGATGGTTCTCCAGAATATTCATTTCAGCAAATTAGTTGGGCTCTATGGGCTTGAGGTTGGACATTGACCATAGAAATTGGGTACTCTTTATTTAATGAGATTAATTGAATTGAGTCAACTAGTTTGAAATAAGGTTTAAACTAAAATGAATATAAGATATTTAAAAGTCATAAGGCATTGTGAGCCCATGTCCAATGAATGATAGAACCTATTGGGTCACACACAAAATCTAATTAGCTTCCTAATTAATGAAGAGAATTTTCAAAGGACTTAGAAAAGAGATCTCTCTATCCTACTGGACTGAATTTTGGTGCCAAATTTGAAGGTCAATTTTTAGCTTGATTGATTTAAGAGTTAAATTGATCAACTAATTTAAGGAGTTAAATCATACCAATAATTAAGGAATTAATTATTTGGTGCCAACATGACCATCAATTGGTCATGTTGACTTAAAGTGTTGAGTTAACAATTAAGCTTAAAGAGTTAAGCTAGTTTAATTTAAAGAGTTAAGTCAAAGCATAATTAA